>CM054060.1:353878113-354094439 GCA_028641055.1 Alopecurus myosuroides
ATGCATAAACACTAAAAAAACCAGTATTTTCCACCAAAAACATCCATAGCTCTGACGACGACGATGACAAGTTTCGGTGGATGGAAATCTCTGTTCCGGCACCCTGCCGGGACGAGGAAGTGCCCCCGGAGCCATCTCCATCGACTCCACCGCCATCTCTGTCGTCGTTGTTGTCTCCTACGATGAGGAGGGAGTAGTTCTCCCTCGGGGTTGAGGGCCCTACCGGTAGCTATGTGATTCATCTCTCTCTCCCATGGTGTGATCTTTATGTGATCATGAGCTTTGTAATCTAGTTGAATAAGCAGATGTACTCTTCATCTGTTATGCTACGCAAGTGGTTCTGTTATGAGATCTCCGTAAACCCTTTGATCGCGATGTAAAGGTGAAAGTGTGTGCACCGTGTGGTTTAGCATGAAATTTATATCTTGTGTTGGATGACCCTATGAAATTGTGGTGTTTGTCTAGTACCTTCTAGGGGGCTCATAGTGCATTGTTGGATATGTACCGATTAGGGGTATATCCGGCATTGTCCTAAAGAGCCGGATTATCGGGGTGGCCTGTTGGTAATGGATCACAGTCTATTAGGCGGCCCAGTAAGCTGACGCGCAGAAGCCGGATTCTAGAAGAACCCGGACCACGGCCCAAAGTGGTGCGGCTTGGAGTAGAAGGCGGATTCCTGCTTCCCAAGTTGGATACTTTCAGTAGTCTTCTAGGTTTACTTTATGTAAGCCCTAACCCGGCTATCTATATAAAGCCGGACGGGAAGAAGAAAGAGACAGACAATTAGCTAGAAGCCAACTCGCCGAGAAGTTGATCCTCGTCGAGTTAGCAAAACCCTACTCACATTGTACTTTGTATACTTCAGGCTTCAGCCCTGATTTAGTGAGATTGCAGGAGTAGGAACACCGCCTAGTTGCGACGTACCGAACCTGGGTAAATTTGGTGTTCCTGGTTGTCGTACTACCACGTCCCCCCATGTCTCTACCAGTAGTCTCATGGCACCCCCGTCTATGAACTATACTACGATGTCTCGACAGTTGGCTCCCACCGTGGGGCCAGCGACGTCAGGCGTTATGTTTCGATCGGGGATACTCGACGGAATCGGCAGTACCATAACTGTCGGAAGCTTGGAATTTGACAACGACGTTGTCGCACCCGGACTTCTAGGGGATACTCACAGTCCGTTAAACAGCAGATAAATGGCTTACGGGGCATACCGGCACCCGCATCTCAATATGAGCAGGCCAACACGTAAACGTGTGACAACCATTCTCTTACTATTCCTCGTCTGCGCAAACCATCCCATAGAAATCTAGATACTTCCGTTGACGTACTTCAAAACATACACACATGGTACGTCAACGGCATTGGAACAAGTGATATCACAAGAGATCTCTACGACACAAAAGATGGAAATAAGTTGCAAATAGCTCTCACTAGAGCAGAGATAGCAAATACAATCATCCAGAGGACACATGTCCCAACATATCATCATTACAACACAGCGGAAGCATTCAACATGTCTGAGTACAGACAAGATCCAAATAGGCCTAAGAGGCCGGAAACGAAAAGACGGAGCCCATCCATGAAGTCTCGGATCCTGCCCGGGTCCGCTATCTACTCGTCAGCAGTCTCGTCAAACTCCACGTAGTAGCCACCATGGGGATCCTCGGAAACGTAGTCCGCGGAAACCACAGCCCCAAAGGGGTTAGTGCATAAACGTACTGGCAAGCAAGACTCACAGTTCACCAAAGTGTAACCCGTCAACACCAAGCACAGATGCTTTGGGTTCAACGGAAGAAAGGGGATATAAAAGATGCTGCAACTGGCTGCTCTAACCAACTACAGAGGTACTACCACTTCCGGCTAAACAGAAAGGAGATAAGATAGCGTATCGTAAGCAACTATAACTGACCACCAAACAAACCCATCCTGGATCTCGCCCCTTATCCAAAGAAGCAATCCGAGGATAACTCACACAGTTGAATTAATGATGGATCAAGTTGTTGTGTCAATAAGCCTATTACTAGTCAAGTTATCATTAGTTAGGTGTAAGTTGTTCTGAGTACTTGTTAGCCAGTACTTTCACCAAGTAATCCATAACCGCGGAAAACACGGCTTCTCGAGAGATTTAACCCTGCAGGGATGCACCAATTTGGCCGTACACGTAAGAATACCCTGCCAGATGGAATGCCTCCCACCAAGCGGGGCACTCTACACAACTCAACTCTTCTTCGCATCAAGCCCAAAGAACCACATGCTGTGCGTGCGCGGCTAATCGAGCCCCACGAAGAAAAGGGGACCCTCATAGCACTCTAAGACCACGCCGCCTGTCGGGGGGTTACCCCCGAGTAGGGTAAAGACAGGTGGTAAAGGCCGCTTACAGAAGAGAGGTTTGGCCGAGTAGCCGACTACCGGGTACTCGCTACCCGGTCGACTGCTACCCGGTCTCACCTCAAGATGATCAGAAGGAGATATCAATCAGTTTCTACCATGTCGAGTAGAAGGTTTGGCCCGAGTACAATTGGCGGGAACCTTTGGCGGGAAACTACTCGGGCAGGAAGTCAAAGGAGCCGTTCTGACACAGGATCCCCCGTATCCTGGGTCCGTACTTGGCAGCATTCGAACTACTGTTCACGTGGGGACGGTCTGTCTGACAGTGACAGCATGGAAGCAGTCGGTGGCAGGATAAGGGGGACCTACTCTGTGACTAGGTACAGTGATACCAGTCTGCCCCCTAGTTTTGCCCAACGACTTTACAGAAGCAGCCAAGACCAACGACCAAAGCTGTCAGCGGGTACTCGGAGAAAGGACAGTGTGGACACTATGTCGACGCTTGTCTAGGATTTGGACGTATCCGGCTGGGCACCATGTATATAAGGTGCCCCGCCGCCTCCTGCGAGAGGTAGAGGAATGCTCATATGCTCCCATAGTGGCTCACTAGAAACCCTAGAAACCCTAAGTCCTTGACCTAGCTCTACTCGGAGAGGGGCAAGGGGCTACTCGGTAGCGTTACCATTTGTACTGTGGCTACTCGGTGAGACACCGTAATACATAGGGAAAGGCAGGAGTAGGGGTTTTACCTCCTCACGAGGGCCCTGAACCTGGGTACATCGTGTTGTTTGTGTTGTGTGGATCTTACCTCACGCGGCTACTAGTCGCGTGATCCCTCCCCGGACACCTCCAGCGTCCATCGTCCCCACATCTTTAGCCATCCCATGGCATCTGCCGTGACACCACCACGACAGTTGGCGCCCACCGTGGGGCAACCAGCGGCGCTGGTTGGAGTTTCTGTTCGGACGGGATCTTCATCTGCGGAGCGTGTAGTTTGTGGCCTTGTCCACAGATTCGGCTCCTTCGACTTCGTCACCGACAACGCCGGCTGTTTCGGCGGCAAGGCCATGCCGGAGGGCGGCTCGGTGATCTCCTTCGGCTCACATCTCGTCTACGTCGCCACCGTCGCCAACGACGCCTACCCCGAGCTGGTGCACGACGCGGAGGATCCTCCCGCGGTTGTTGCTGCTCGCGGAAGGCCTGCATGCAGTTCTGCGTGCTGCGCTGAGGTGATGGTGACGGGCGTGGCGGCCAACGTTGGCGCAGCTGCTACTGGCGCTGCGGCCGTCGTCGAGGAGGTTGACGACCCGCCTGCTGGTGGCAGGACTCACCGGCCCTACGAGAAGGAGAGCAACCTGCCGCCTTCCACGTCTACGGTCATCCCCGCGTCTGCAGCGCGAACCGGCATGCCCACTCCCACCGACGTCGAGCTCCTAGCCGTAAGGGAGCAGCTCGAGCGGCAACGCCAGGAGCTGCTCGCCGAGCAGGCGGAGTTGGAGAAGATCAGGCTTGAGCTGAGTCTAGACCAGCTCGAGTACAACAAGGCTCACGGCTTCACGCCGGTTGCCAGGAGGCCTAGCAGGGTAGGCGCTACCCGGCGCAACCTGGGCGCCGAGATGGCCACTGTTGCGGAGGAGCCCGCGCAGTCTGCCACCGCGAACACCTTCACAAGGCCAAGGTACAGCACGCCCGCCAAGACGCTGCGGGCTGCGGAGGCTGTGGCTGCCGAGTTGCCGCGCCTAGAGGGAGAGGCGCGTCGCAGGCAGCAGGAAAGGCTTGGCGAGTTGGTACTGGAGGCCGCCAGGCAGAACGAGGAGTTCCGGAAGGCCAACCCGGGAGCTGGAGCTTCGCAGGTGGTTCACTCGCACGCGGCAAGATCTAACGATCAAGCCTCATCTCCGCATCCTAGCCGCGAGAAGAGCCGCAGCGGGCGTTCGGGTAGAGACAGGCAAATGCAGGTGTATGACCCGGCGGCTGCCGCGAAACAGGTTGCTGTGCCGCAGCAGCCCGGGCAGGAACACAACGCTGCAAGAGCAGGCTCTCAAGCCCATCAAGCTCAAAGCCGTGTCCGAGAAGCCGCACGCCCGGGTACTTCTCGGCAACCCGCAGCTCCGCCTACTCGGCAGAGGCAGCAGCCGCGCCCGGTGGCACCAGTCGCCAACCCGGTGGAGCAGCCTGCTGCTATGCAGGTGGATAGGTATGATGATGGCTACTCGGCTATGGAGATGGCTGGTTATGACATCCACGACCGCGTGGGTGAGCGCGTGTTGGCGCCTGGAGATGCAAGGCACCAGCTGGACCGTATCAGCTTGTCGGCACGGCTTGAGAGCACGGGTCCTCCTGGCCCCGAGTGCTTTGGCCCGCGCATCATGAACGAGCCGTCCGTGAAGGGCTTCCAGCTCGCGAGAGGCACCAAGAGCTACAATGGTAGTACCAAGCCTGAAGATTGGCTCAACGACTACGTCACCGCGGTCCATATCGCGAACGGCAACAGGAGATGGGCGGTGCGCTATGTGCCGCAGATGCTAGAGGGTCCAGCTCGCACTTGGCTCAACAACCTGCCCAAGAACAGCATTAACTGCTGGCTGGACTTCTCGGATGCCTTCATCAGCAACTTCACCAGCACCTACAAGAGGCCGAATAGGCCACAGCAGTTGTCGGCTTGCCGGCAGCGAGAAGACGAGACGGACCGCGAGTACCTTACTCGGTGGAGCACCTTGAGGAACACCTGTGAGGGTGTGAATGAAGCGCAGGCCATCACTTGGTTTGCGCAGGGTTGCCGACATGGCAGCATGCTGTGGCAGAGATTGCAGAGGGAAATGCCCAACACCCTGGCCGAGACCATCAAGATTGCGGATCAGTACGCACTCGGTGATCCTACTCAGCCACTGATGGATTCCTCTGAGCCGAGAAGAAACTTCAACAGCAACAAGCGCAACGAGTTCCGCAACAAGCGCCGAGTAGATACTCGGTATGATCCCGAGGAGGTGAATGCAGTGAATGTTGGAGGCAGTGGTGGCCAAAGGCAGAAACCTGCTGGAGCCTACGGGCAGAACCAGAACCAGGGCCAAGGCAACAAGAAACCGTTCCGCACTGCGCAGCCGAGTAGCGGGAACTCCGAGCAGCCGAAGAAGTTTGTCTTCGATGACATGAAGGATGGTCCATGCAGCTTCCACACTCACCACCCCTCAAGGCCTGCGAACCATACTACTCGGCAATGCGAATGGTGGGATGTGATCAAGAGTGATGGCTTGCCTCCTCCACCTCCTCTGCCAGCCGCGAATGCCACTGTTCAGCCTACTCGGGCACCCGCAGCTCGGCCGCCAGTCTATCCGAGAAGAGAGAATGTGAACCAGGTGGCTTTAGGAGCCAACCAGAACTTCAACAACGAGAGGTACCGCAACAACAACAACAACTACAACCGCAACAACAACAACAGAGGCAACAACAACTATCAGGGCAACAACAATGGCAACAACGGCAACAATGGGGGCAATGGCCCTAACCAGTACCAAGAGCACCATGAGAGCTATATGATCTTCACTTCCGAGGCAGTCGACAAGCAGTCACAGCATAGGCGGGCCATGGAGGTCAATGCAGTGATTCCGGCTGTCCCTCACTACATGTACTGGTGCGACCAGGAGATCAGGTGGACTCGGGCGGATCACCCCAAGGTGATGCCCAATCCGGGTACCTATGCCTTGGTGCTGGATCCCACCTTCTTGGGCCCCGAGAAGAACGTGAGGTTCAGCAAGGTGCTGATCGACAACGGCAGCAGCATCAACATCGTGTACAAAGACACACTCGAGAAGCTTGGTCTGGCCGAGAACATGATGCTGCCCAGCAAGACCACTTTCCATGGCATTGTGCCCGGGATCTCATGCAACCCGATTGGCCGAGTGTGGATTGATGTGCTATTCGGTACTCGGGAGAACTGCCGCACAGAGCGCCTGCAGTTTGAGGTGGTGGATCATCAGAGTCCATATCACGCTCTACTCGGCAGGCCTGCTCTGAGCAAGTTCATGGCCTCTACCCACGTGGCTTACCTGAAGATGAAGATCCCCGGGCCCAATGGCATCATCACTATCTCGGGAGATTACAAGAAGTCCATGGAGTGTGCCTCTGCTAGCTCTCAGCTGGCGGAATCGATGGTGATTGCTGCCGAGAAGAAGAAGATGTACGAGGTGGTGGCCATGGCTCAGTCCGCACAAGCTGGCGCACAAGGTGTGCCGAGTACTCAACATGGTACTGCTTTCCAAGCGGCCAAGGAGACCAAGACAGTCCAGGTTGACCCCGAGTTCCCGGAGCGCGTGGCCATCATTGGTGCCGGGCTGGCCGAGAAATAGGAAAGCGCGCTCATCCACTTCCTCCGTGAGAATCGGGACGTGTTCGCCTGGACCAATGAAGATTTACCAGGAGTCCCGAGGGAGTTGGTTGAGCACTCTTTGCATGTGCGTCCTGACGCCAAGCCCGTGAAGCAGGCCTTGCGCCGTTTCGGGGATGAGAGAAGGAAGGCCATCGGTGATCAAATCACCAAGCTGCTGATCAGTAACTTCATCATGGAGGTGCTGCACCCGGACTGGTTAGCCAACCCGGTCATGGTCGAGAAGAAAAAGGAAGATCCCAAGGCTGCCACTGCATGGCGCATGTGCGTCGACTACACCGACTTGAACAAGGCATGCCCCAAGGATCCTTTCCCGCTACCTCGCATCGACCAGGTGATCGATTCCACTGCCGGCTGTGAACTGTTGTCTTTCATAGATGCCTACTCTGGTTTCCACCAGATTGCACTCAATCCTGCTGATCAAATAAAGACTGCTTTCATTACCCCGTACGGGGCTTATTGCTATCGTGTCATGTGTTTTGGCCTGAGGAATGCGGGTGCAACCTATCAGAGATGCATGCAGAAATGCTTGCACGACCAACTCGGCAAGAATGTGCAGGTGTACGTAGATGACATTGTCATCAAAACGAATAAAACACATACTCTGCTTGCCGACTTGGAGGAAACCTTTGCTAACCTACGCAGGTACAAAATGAAACTGAATCCGAGTAAGTGCACCTTTGGTGTACCAGCTGGAAAGCTACTCGGTTTCCTGGTTTCTAGTCGGGGCATTGAAGCCAATCCGTCTAAGATAAAAGCTATTGAAAGCATGTCTTTGCCGAGATCATTGAAGGATGTGCAGAAGTTCACGGGTTGTCTGGCATCACTGAGCCGTTTTCTGGGCCGAATGGGCGAGAAGGCTCTGCCTCTGTACCAGCTGATGAAGAAGAGCGACAAGTTTGTCTGGACTCCGCAAGCGGATGTAGCATTCAATGAGCTGAAAGCAATGTTGGCTAGCGCTCCTGTCTTGGCTAGTCCGCTACCCAAGGAGCCTATGCTGCTATACATTGCCGCGACTAACCGAGTAGTCAGCGTGGTGATAGTGGTGGAGCGAGAAGAAGAAGGCAAGAGTGTGCAGCGCCCTGTGTACTATTTGAGTGAGGTGTTGTCGAGCTCCAAGCAGAACTACCCGCATTACCAGAAAATGACCTATGGTGTGTACCTGGGCGCCAGGAAGCTGAAGCATTATTTCCAGGAGCATCCCATCACTGTCGTGAGCTCAGCTCCCATCTCGGACATCATGGGTAACAAGGAGGCGAGTGGCAGAGTAGCCAAGTGGGCGATCGAGCTAGCCGCGTACGCTCCCGCGTATACGAGAAGAGAAGCAATCAAGTCTCAGGTACTGGCGGAATTTCTTGTCGACTGGGCCGAGATGCAGTATGAACCTCCTGCTCCAGTTTCCAACTATTGGAAGATGCACTTTGATGGCTCAAAGGTGAAAGAAGGCCTTGGAGCTGGCGTTGTGCTTACATCACCCAAGCGGGATCAGCTCAAGTATGTGTTGCAGATCCATTTCAAGGCATCCAACAATGTAGCCGAGTACGAGGCAGTTGTGCATGGTTTGCGAGTAGCAAAGGAGGTTGGCGTGCAGCGCATTATCTGTTATGGCGACTCAGATCTGGTGGTGCAGCAAGTCTCGGGTACCTGGGATGCCTTGGATGCCAACATGGCGTCGTATCGTTTCCTGGTGCAGTCAATGACTGGGTTTTTCGAAGGCTGTGAGTTCCAGCACATTCACAGAGCAGAAAACGAAGCAGCAGATGAGCTGTCCAAGTTGGGATCTTCTCGGCAGTCCATCCCGGCAGGGATTGCCTTGGAGCATTTGAGGAAGCCATCCATCAAGCCTTCCCCCAACTCGGAATCCATCTTTGTCCCTTCTCTGCCAAGTGAGGAATCTGACCCAATGGAGATTGACTGGGAGAGTGCTGCAGGGAACCCGGGGACTGCCGTCCTATACTCGGGGACTGCCGCTCTCTACTCGGGGACTGCCGCTCCCTACTCGGGGACTGCCGTTCCCTACTCGGGGACTGCCGCTCCCTACCCGGGGACTGCTGTTCCCTACTCGGGGACTGCCGTTCCCTACCCGGGGACTGCCATTCCCTACTCGGGGACTGCCACTCCGTACCCGGGGACTGCCACTCCCTACCCGGGGACTGCCATTCCTTACTCGGGGACTGCCGCCCTCAACCCTGAAGCTGTTGCATTCATTGAAGAAGTTCTCGCCAATCGATCTGGGCTGCAGAGAAGCGCTCCTACTCCTCCTGTCCAACCACCAGAGCCTGTCCCAATGGAAATGGACGAACCAGTGTTTCCCGTGCGGGAGACACCGAGTTGGGCAATGCCCATATTATCCTTTTTAAGGGACGGCACTTTACCTGAAGATGAGGTGACTGCGAGGCAGATTCAGAGAAGATCCAAGGGCTACGCCTTAGTCCGAGATGTGCTGCACAAGAGAAGTGCCACTGGTGTGCTGCAACGCTGTGTAAGCCCAGAGGAAGGAGAAGAAATCCTGGTGGAGATACATCAAGGAGAGTGTGGGCATCACGCCTCTTCTCGGGCTTTAGTCAAGAAAGCGTTTCGGCATGGCTTCTACTGGCTCACTGCATTGCAGCAAGCTGAGGACATTGTGAGGAAGTGCGCCGGCTGCCAGATGTTCGCAAGTAAGATTCACGTGCCAGCATCCGAGTTGAAAACAATTCCTATCACATGGCCGTTTGCTGTTTGGTGCTTGGATATGGTTGGTCCTTTCAAGCCGGCTAAGGGCAATATGACACATATCTTGGTCATGGTGGACAAGTTCACCAAGTGGATCGAGGTGAAGCCTATTCGGAAGTGCGATGGAGTCACAGCTGTGAAGTTTGTGAAAGATGTGATCATGAGATATGGCTACCCGCACAGTATCATCACCGACAACGGCACCAACTTTGCAGAGGGGGCAATGGTGCGATTTTGCAGAGATAAGCATATCCGACTAGACGTTGCGTCAGTCGCGCACCCTGCCTCCAATGGGCAAGTTGAAAGAGCAAACGGGATGGTACTGGCAGGCATCAAGCCGAGGCTGATTGAGCCACTGCTGAAAACACCTGGGTGTTGGCTAGAAGAGTTGCCAGCGGTGTTGTGGAGTCTAAGGACTACCCCTAACCGGTCAACCGGCTACACGCCATTCTTCTTGGTATACGGGGCTGAGGCCGTGTTGCCAATAGACTTAGAGCATGACTCCCCCCGAGTAGCCCTCTACACTGAGGTGGAGGCGAGAGAAGCTCGAGAAGACGACGTTGACCTGCTTGAAGAAGCAAGAGAGCTGACTCTGTCACGTTCGGCTATCTACCAGCAAAACCTGCGGCGCTATCATAACCGAAAGGTGAACCCAAGGGTTTTCCGAGAAGGAGACATGGTCCTTAGGCTTGTGCAGCGCACAGCCGGGATGCACAAGCTGTCTCCTCCATGGGAAGGGCCTTTCATTGTCAGCAAAGCGCTGCACAATGACGCGTACTATCTTGTAGATGTGCGCCCGCCGCAGGCGAACAGGGCAGATAAAGCTGGAGAGGAAACCAAGCGTCCCTGGAATGTAGCTCTACTTCGTCGTTTTCATTCGTAAGCAAAGATGTGTATGTACCCTTTCATCCGAGTTGAAATTCTACTCTGCAATCTAAAATTGTTCTCGGGGACTGCCCTCGTCCAAAATTGCTCTAAGTGTTTTTACTCGGCTCGTTCCTTTGTCTATTCGGTTGCTTCACTTCAGAACTCAAAAGTGCATTGAGTACTGTGTTTAAACCTATATGCCAACTCTTCGACTTTGCTGCTGTCCGAAACCCGGCTTCATGGCAAGCAAGAGAACAAGCAAAAGGTCAATGAGCACACGAAAATCACTAAGGAAGAAAAAGTGCAGGAACCGAGTAGATTGTCGGTTACTTTTTGTTCCTCGTTTTCGTCTTCTCGGTTAAGTGGTGGGCTGCGTTATCATGATTGTTTTCTAGCGGCTAAGTATTTGCAGCCTTGTTCTTTGATTCTTGTGACTCGAATACCAAACAAGCGACAAGTCGCAGGTAGAGCAGAGATGAAAAGACAGGGTGAATAAGAAAAGCTACTCGGGGACTCGCATGGGAACACAGCTCGGCATTGAGCCACTGTCGTTCAAATTGATTAATGTCAACGTAAACTGAGTGGGCATAAAAACTGGGTAGCAAGCGAAAACAAATATTGTTTGATACATATGCTCCCGGCATCCCGGGGATCTGATAAATGTTCAAGTTTAAAAAGTTGCAGGTGGCCTCAGGTTGAGGAGGCAGTGTTCTCGGCGCTGGCATGGGCAGTTGTTTCCTCGACGACTGTCTTGGTAGCAGTTTCTTCGGCGGTGGTTTTCTCGGCAGCTTCTTCGTTGTTGGTGGCGTCCGTTTCCGTCTGCACGGCAGCGGACTCCTCCATCTCAACATCATCCTGGGTGGCCGTCTGCTCGGATGTAGCTGTGGCCACCGAGATGGGGCCTGGAGCCGAAGAGGAGCCAGCGGGGTGGCTAGGAGGTGGCACCGTGTCGTCAAGAGCAGCACCCGAGGAGGTGCCGAAGTTGAGTGGCTCGCTGTCGATGTGGGCATGCTCCTCCTCATCGCTACCCGAGACGGCGGCGCTCTTCCCCTTCCCGGCCTTGCTCCTGGGAGATGCGAAGTATTCGTCCATGTCCTCCTCGTCGTCCTCGTCGTCCTCCACATCGGCTTCCTCCTCGTCTTCATAATCAGTGTCCGGCTCGGGGGGGCCGTCGATGTAGACCTCCGTCTCGGCACACTCGGCAACTTCATAAGCGATCTGCTTGCGCAAGGCCACGCTAGCGGCATCATTCTCCCACTTGGAGTTATTACGCTTCCCGCGGATGCGCTGCATGTCAAGGTTCTCATACCAAGACGCCATGCAGAGAAGCATCACATCTGCACCGGCACGGGCTGCAGAGGCTCGCCACTTCTTCAGCTCGGCCTTCGCTTCCTCCAGCTTGTGAGCGAGATCTCGCATCTTTCTTGGCTGGGGGTCATGAGGCCAGAACAACCTGTGGAGCTCAAAGCCCACGTGCACCAAGTCGGTTCCAACACCGACTAGCTGATCGAAGAAGCTTTTGAGCACCAGCAAGACGTCCTCGATCTCGGAACTGGTATCTGCCGCCTCGCCCTTCGAAAGGCGAAGTGCTCGGTTTGTGGCCAGAATAGGCGCAGATGTGGAATCAAGAGCAGGCCAGATATCTGAAATAGCAAATGGCAACTTCAAAAACCAAGAAGAGAGAGACCGAGAAGAAAAGATGCAGGGAAGAAGAAAACTTACCGATCAATCGGCGGTGCAGCTGCTGCAGCTTGGATTTCCAGGACTCCTCGTTGCCAATGTGTTTGTCTTGGATTCCGCGAAGAGTGGTCATCTGAGCGAAGAGATCGGCATTGGTTTTCTTCAGAGTTTCGCACTCAGACTCGAGGGCCTTCTCCTTGGCTCGGAAGGTGGTCTCGGCCTTGGCCTTCTCGGAGATCGCCCTGTCTCTCTCTGCGCCGATGGTAACGGCATCCTGGAGTGCTTGCTGAAGTCGGAGCTGCAGGGATTCCATCTCGGTGGTGTGGTCCTTCACCAGGGCTACGGCCTGGTCAGACAGCTGTTTCTCCACCTCCGCTGGCTTGATGCAATCCTGGTGCGCCTCAGCAAATGATTTATGATCTTCTGCGGAAAGATAGATAAGGTCAGCAGATATGCAGAGAAGAAACAAATTCGAGACAGCACCGAGTAAACTCACCTTCAAGTTTCTTTATGGTGGCCTCGGCGTTCGCCACGAAAGCGCGGCACTTCTCGTGCTCGTCGACTAGGGCCTTCAGGTTAGCTGCAGAGAAGGGAAGGTTAGCGCCAAAGAAAGCAGGAGCGGGCGTAAAAATAAAACGCAGAAACCGCATAGCTAAAAGGCCTACCCTGCACTTCAGCCAGCTGCTGGCTGCTCTCATTGGCGTTTTTGCTTGCGGCCTCGGCATCTGCCTTCTCTTTCTCCAGTGCGGCGATGCGTCTCCTGGCGATGGAGTGGTTCCAGAGTAGGATGCGGTACAAGTTGGTCCGCTTGAGAACGCTATCCTGAAAACCGAGAAGAAAATGAGTTAGGCAAAGCAGAGAAGATTCGGCCCGAGTAGGAGGCTACTCGGAGAGTATCCACCTACTCGACCCAAATCTCGGGGACTGGGAGTGATGGTGAGAAAGAAGAAAGGCGAGTAGAAGAGAAGAAAGTTATACTCGGAAAAGGCAAAAAGACTTACTGCGTAGCTCTGTTCGATATCTTCGGCGTTCTTGCGGTGCAAGAACATCTTGGCTGCGAGGGTGGCGGTGTCGGTGGAGACGGACATGGGCTGGTGTCCCAGGTCGATCTTGTTCCACTCCACGCGGTAGTGGTCGACGGGGCCAAGGGTCAAGCCGTGCCACTTCTCCTCTCCGAGAACCCCGCTGTCCCACTTGGCGCTGATATAGCCGACAGTATCCAGTACCTGCTCAAGACCCTTGGAGGTTATTGGCTTGTCTTGGGGTCCCCGAGAAGCAATATTGACGGGTTTATTCTGGGCTGGATCGAAGGGAGGAGTATTCCTGGCTACTGCCTTCCTCCCCTTCTGAATAGCTACAGCTTTATCTTGGGGAGGGAAGCCGATGCGGTGTTGGTGGCTAACCTCAATCATATATTCCGGGTAGCAGGGCTGGCCAGCAGCGCGAGCGCCCGCAGAGAGTGCAGCAGGAATCGGGCCGGAGTCGCGGATCACGAGTGCTCCGCCTGCGGATGCGCCTTGCTCCCTGGCCCTTTTCTTCGTCTGCTCCTTCTCGATCTTCTGCTTCTCGGGATCCTCGGGTTTCTTCCCCTCTGTCTTGGCTTTTGCCTTCTCGGCCTTGGCTTTTGCCTTCTCGGCGACTGCTTCCTCGGCAGCTCGCCTCTCGGCTTTCTTCTGTTCAGCCCTGGCCTTCTTCTGCTCGGCCTTGGCTCTCTCAGCAGTTTCTTTCTCGGCTTTGGCCTTCTCGGTGGCTTCCTCCTTGACCTTGGCCTCCTCGGCAGCCACCTTATCGGCAGCCTTCTTCTCGGAAGGGCCCTTCTCGGAGCAGTAATCCCTCAGAGCATCAAGGGCCCGTTGCCTGGTTACTCGCCCAGGAGGGCTGGAGGTGTCCTTGCTCTGAGGAGACGAGGAGGAGGTTGGTGGTGTAGGGCCTTGTGCAGTCGGTGGCGTAGGGCCCTGCGCAGTTGGAGGCGCCGCTGCAGCTCCTGGCAGAACACCACTCGGTACGCCGCCTGGCAGTGGGTAAACATCTTCTACGGTGGCGTCCGCAGCGGCGTTGTCTCCTACTTGCTGCTCGGCAGCAAGATTGTCTCGTGCACCAGCCTCTGTGCTGGTTTGCTCTTGTTCTACTTCAGGCCGCTCGGGGGCGGCAGTGTCTTGCAAATCCTGGTCTCGGACCTCCTCGGCATTGCTAGCCGGAGGAGAAGGTGGTCTTTCGAGGTGGACGGCAGCGTCCTGAGCTGCCGCTTCTGATCCTGCTCCCTGAGCGGAAGTGATCGGTGCTTTGGCGGCAGCAGCGTGGGCAGTGTTGTCCTCCTCGTCGTCATCGACGTTGATCAGAGGAATCGGAGTTTCCTTGGCTTGGCCGGATGCACAAGCGGCGTTCACGTCCAAGGGAGCTCTGCGGAAAGAGGAGAAGGGAATCAGGAATTGGCAGAAAATGGGGAAAATGGCACTGCGCGAGAAGAAAGACGACCGGGAAGGAGGCTTACGCGGTAGTGGAAGAGAGCTGTTTCCTCTTTCTCTTCGTGGTGAGCTTGGTGGGTTTCTTCTTCTCGGGGGTCTCTCCCTCCTCGGCGGGCTTCTTCTTCTTCTTGGCAGGAGGCGCTTGTGCTTCGCCGCCTGTCCGTTTGCGAGTTTCGGGAGGGGCAACCGACAGAGGCTTGACGACAAGGGGCGCATCACCATCGTTCTCGTCCTCATCCTGGTCGTCCTTCTCCGCAGCGGCCTCATCTGAGAAATTCAAAGGAAAGAAGAAGTGAATCAGAAATAGCAATACAAGGAGTTGATGCTTCCCGGAAACAAGCAAGATGAGGATGCTATTACCGTCGGAGCCATCGTCCGCCCAAGTGTTAAGGACGTCGCGCTTCTCGGGAACGGGGCTGCTCTGCTCCGCGTCATCAGAGGGGGGTACATCATCCTCCTCGCGATCCTTGGACCAGTTGTCCTCGAAGACCTCGCTGCTTTCAGTGAGCTGGCGAGTAAGAGTCTGAAAGGCAGAGAAGGATCACAAGTTAGCCGAGTACCAGAATAGAACTCTACTCGGGTAGGCGTGCACCCACAAAGCACACTAAGCCTAGGCCTTTTTCTAAAAATTCCTACTCGACGAGGCGTGCAGGCACAAAGCACACTAAGCCTAAGGCGATTTAGCTAAGTGTCCTACTCGGTGCACAAGGCGATTGCTAGTCGAGGCAAAAGGAGAAGCTATCTACTCGGAAGGCAGAGACGAAAACAGAGTAAGGGAGACGTACCCGCAAGATTGGAGTCCTACGGCTGAACGGGAGGAACCCGTACCGCCACTTCTCGTTGAGGCTGGTCTTCAGGATGTTCCTGGCAAGCCTGGGAACGTCAGCATCGTCGATCTCGACGGTGGTGGTCCTGGTGCAATCGCGAGGCCCTCCCATGTAACACATGAGGTGGCATCGCTCCTGCAGAGGAAGCACCCGGCGTTTGATCCAGCACGCTACTGGGTCGTCATTCCTGAGGCCATGCGTCTTCAGCCAGGCGAGTTGCGTCTCTATCTCGGTGGCGTTCTCGTCGTTGACGGGCCTCTCCTTCCAATTCGACCCGAGTGGAGCACGCTTGCTCCAAGGGGGCAGGTTGATCCGATCGTCGACGGGGCCTCCGTCAGCGGCGGCAACGTTCCTCACGTAGAAGAACGTTTGCTGCCACATTCGGCAGGAATCCAGCCCCTGGATGCGGGGGTGGTTCGTCCCGTTGCGCTGCACCATCATGGCGCAGCCGACGTCGGTGGCGCGGGCAACGCCCGCGCTGTCCTTCTTCCCGACGGATTGTTGGCGGAGATGGAAGTAGTGGAGCCACGTCTCCACGGTGGGCCTGATGCCGAGGAAGGCCTCGCACACCACGACGTGGTATGCGAGGAAAACGACTGCATTGGGCGGCAGATGGTGCATCTGCAGTCCGAAGTGATTCAGGAACTTACGCATGAAGTCCGATGCTGGCAGCCCGAATCCGCGCTCGAAGTGGGACATGAACACCACGCGCTCTCCGTCCCTGGGCTTGGGCACGACCTCGTCGTCGGGTGCCCGGCACTCCACGCCGGGGGGAACCCTTCTCTCGTTCACGAGCCAGGCGAGGTTGGCTTGGGTGATGGAAGAACCGGCCCAGCAGGACTTGGCCATGGTTGCGAGTGGAAGAATCGGAAATCAGACGGGGTTGGTGGTGGAGCGAGTCCGCGGCGGCGCAGAGGCTAGTGCGGCGGCGGAGCGCTCGGTGGCGGAGAAGAACGGGAGGAAGAAGAGGAAATGAGCAGGGAAGGGGAAAAGGAAGTTACCGCGGGGGTATTTATACCTCCTCGGCGAGGTTACCGTTACCGCTACGGGAGTGGGATCGATTGTGGCGTATGGTGGGTCCTGTGGCCGGCAAGAAACGCACACACGCGAGAACCGCGCGCGTAACGGCCGCATTGGATCCCACTACAAGATCGTGGCCAGTAAATGCACTTGATGGGACATGACGGCCGGTGGGCCCACGGCGTGAAAACTGGACACGTGGCGTCGTGTCCTGGGCAACCAAACGACAAGGTCGTGGATGCTTGACACGTAGGCAGTGCCTGCGTGAAGGGCTGGATGTTGCTCTGCGCTGCAGAGGCTCAGTTTGCGAAATTTCGCTAAGTCTTTTTACTCGGATACAGAGTAGAAAGCAAGTGCTACTCGGAAGGAGGAGACTCAAGATACTTTCCGGATAGCTACTCGGAGGCACTACTCGGCATCTTGAGGTTCGATGGCTGAGATGCAAAGGCTGGTTTTAAGCTGGCAGAGCCTAGTGAACAAGTTCGCAAGACTCAACCAGCTTCGGGGACTGCTGTCGGGGGGTTACCCCCGAGTAGGGTAAAGACAGGTGGTAAAGGCCGCTTACAGAAGAGAGGTTTGGCCGAGTAGCCGACTACCGGGTACTCGCTACCCGGTCGACTGCTACCCGGTCTCACCTCAAGATGATCAGAAGGAGATATCAATCAGTTTCTACCATGTCGAGTAGAAGGTTTGGCCCGAGTACAATTGGCGGGAACCTTTGGCGGGAAACTACTCGGGCAGGAAGTCAAAGGAGCCGTTCTGACACAGGATCCCCCGTATCCTGGGTCCGTACTTGGCAGCATTCGAACTACTGTTCACGTGGGGACGGTCTGTCTGACAGTGACAGCATGGAAGCAGTCGGTGGCAGGATAAGGGGGACCTACTCTGTGACTAGGTACAGTGATACCAGTCTGCCCCCTAGTTTTGCCCAACGACTTTACAGAAGCAGCCAAGACCAACGACCAAAGCTGTCAGCGGGTACTCGGAGAAAGGACAGTGTGGACACTATGTCGACGCTTGTCTAGGATTTGGACGTATCCGGCTGGGCACCATGTATATAAGGTGCCCCGCCGCCTCCTGCGAGAGGTAGAGGAATGCTCATATGCTCCCATAGTGGCTCACTAGAAACCCTAGAAACCCTAAGTCCTTGACCTAGCTCTACTCGGAGAGGGGCAAGGGGCTACTCGGTAGCGTTACCATTTGTACTGTGGCTACTCGGTGAGACACCGTAATACATAGGGAAAGGCAGGAGTAGGGGTTTTACCTCCTCACGAGGGCCCTGAACCTGGGTACATCGTGTTGTTTGTGTTGTGTGGATCTTACCTCACGCGGCTACTAGTCGCGTGATCCCTCCCCGGACACCTCCAGCGTCCATCGTCCCCACATCTTTAGCCATCCCATGGCATCTGCCGTGACACCACCACGACACCGCCCTAAATGTCGACTACAAAAGTTCCACCCTGGCGCCAAGGGTTCGCACCTGCACATGCATGCATCAAATGGAAAGCCCTAGAACATAAAATTAACAGGTTGTTGCTTAACATCGAGCCCTAGAACATAATAGAAAATATGATAACAGAAAGTAACTGACAGCAGACTCGAGCAAAACAACCCTAAGCATGCTAGTAAGACACGGGCACAAGCAACGGGGTTATAGGAGTGGAGGTGAGGCAATATCAGGGCTAAAGGATAACATGTGATAGGATCGAACAGAAGCAACGATTCATAGGGCTAGCAGAATAGACAACAGAAAGTATCGGTATCCAATGTTGAAAGGAACACAATGGTTCATGTGAGTGAATACTTGCCTGCAAACCCAGTAGCCTGGTACTGAGCTAACTCCTTAGAAGGGGTGTCGTAAGTATCGTCGGTCTCAACGTCGTCGTTTATCCGAGAAGAAGCAAACAAACAACGCAGAGAGAAACAATCAATAACATGGCATAATGCACAAACATGGGATGATGCATGGCAATTTAATTGATGCATAGAAATAAACTAGTTGACAAGATAGCAACATGATTAAATGGACCCATATGCAATTGGATTGCATATGGAAAGCCCATGAATTTAAGTTGAAACATTTGTTTTACAACTAACCAATAGGTGAAAGTGGATTAGCATGATGCATGGATGAGGAAAACAGAAAAATAACAACAATAGAATCAATTGGAAATAAGGTTTACCAAGTTTGGAATTTTAGTTATTAAGTTATGGAATTTTGGTTCCTTAAAGGTGTTACACAAGCATTTGTTGTTTTCACCACTTTAAATTGTTCAAGACAGATAACAAAGTTCATATTTGATAAGAACACACAATTTTAGGTGGAATACATGTTTCAAATATTGAAAAAGGAATTAGGATGAATTACTTATGAATTAAACCAGTTTGAACAAGTGTTAATTGAATTTAATCCAAACATGAACTTATTTGAAGTTTTATTTGTGCACAACATTAGATGAAGTTCATATTTGAAAAGTTTATACTTTTAGGGTTGGAAAACATATTTTATATGTCCCAAAAGAAATTAATTTGACCAAGTTATGAATTTAACAATTTTAAATGATTTAAACAAGGTTTAAATTATTTAACCAATTTTAATTATTCAAAACATGAAACAAAATTTGTATTTTAAAAGGTGGTTTAATTTTGCATGGAAAACATATTTCATTTGTTGAAATTGGATTTGAGATGAGCAAGTTATTATTTTGGCAATTTTAAATGCAATAAACAAGAAACAGTTGTTTTCAGCAATTTAAAATATTCAAAACAGTAAACAAATTTTATATTTGGAAAGTACATGAAAAGTTGATTGGAAAACATATTTAGTTTGTGGAATTTGGAATTTTTATGCTCAAGTTATGATTTTTGCAAATTAAAAGGTTTAAATAAAGCATTGAATTATTGCACCACTTTTAATTAGGGAAAACAATAAACAAATTGCATTGAAAAGGTTGAAAACATGTAGCAAATGTTTCATTGAACATTTAGAGCTATCAAACATTTTTTTTCGGTTATTATTGAAGTTATTATGCAATTTTCCATAAATAGTCTTATTCTGCCCTTTTTAGTAAACAGAGGAAAGCATGTTCAAAATTAATTCAATTGTGCCCAAATAAAATACCAATGTATAGAGTTTGTTAAGACAAATTTTTAGAGTCCAAGTTTGTTTAAATTGGATGAACCAAACTCAAGTTATGAAATTCCAAAGTTTTCAATTTTTATTGCATTTTCAGTAATTAATTATTTAGTGCAAAAATTGTTACAGAAACATGTTGCAAACTTGACATTAATAGAAGGAGCACAAAATTATGAATCCACAGGATTTTGAATCATTCAAATTGGAGCAATATTCAATTTTATATTGATTTTAGAGTTAATGCCTCAGATCTGAGTTTCTGAAATTCGGGCAGAAAAAGAAAAACAGAAATAAAAAGGGTGGCTTTGGGGGATCGAACCCAGGACCTGGGGCGTGCGCACAAGGGGGTTAACCAGTAGGGTGGAGCTTGGAGTTGTGATAGGAGAGGCATCTGTGGGGGGTTATGGTTCAGAAACTGCACCGAATAATTCAGAAAACAAACACAAAAGGTGGGGGACTGGGGATTTGATCCCGCGATCTGCTGGATGCGCGATCAGCGAGTCCACCAGCTGGTCTGCTGCGCTGGTTTGAGTGAATACGGGATCGATTGGTTTTGAGTCTATTAATCGATGTTAACTGCAACTGCAAGCGCACACGTACACGTACAGTAGTTCTTTTCTGCCCACGAAACAGCCATGGCTGCAAGCAAACGGCCGGAGAAATCGAGGTGCAAACGGAAGGGAATCAAGAGGGGAAATAGGGGAATGGAAAGAGGAGGTTACCCTCGTCGCAGGGGTGGCCGCGGCACGGCCGGGGGGTGGCGGAGACGTCGGCGGCGAGCTCCGGCGGCCGGCGTCCGTGGCACAGGTAACGGAGGCGTTTCTCCTCTCGATGGCGGCGGAGAGGTGGGAGACAGGAGGGAGGAGGGGCGGCTAGGGTTAGGGTTTCTGAGGGGGGAGGAGTAGATATAGGAGGGGGGTGGGGTGGAGCATGCACGTGCTGTCCATGGCTGTCGTCATCGAATCGTACGGAGGTAGGGGGAGATGGGGTAGCGGGCTGCAGCCTGGTGGGCTGGGCCTGCCTCTCCCCCTCTCCTGCGTTTTTTTTCTTTTTATTAACTTGTTTTTTTTTGCTGATTTAGAAATAGGAAGAATTAGATAGGTTTTTGGGGTAGAAAAATTTAGGGAAAAATTTATGTTACTTATTTATGTAATAGCAACAAGTTGCAAGTGTTTGTTTAATTAGGAACAAATGATTATAATTGTTGTGTATTTGTCATTAATTCCAAAAGGTTGCTGTTTGTAAAATGTATTTGAATTTGAATAACAAATTGAGTTAAGTGAGTTATTAAAAACAATCATTTCAAATAGATTGAACCCTCAATTTTATTTGCAACAATTGCTTAGAGTTGTTGTGTGAATTTCATTAATTCCAAAGGGATTGCTGTTTGGAATTATTATTTGAATAACATTTGAATTAAGTTTGGATTAAGTGAACTATTAAAAGCCATAATTTTAAATGGTTTGCACCTTATGGTTTAATGGAAACAATTGATTGTTTTGATTTGAAATATCATTTTGGAAATTGTAACATCACAAGTATGAAACAAAAGGTTTAAAATTTGATTTGAAATTCAAATAGAAAACAAAGGAAAACAGTTGGAGAACAAAGCAAAACAGAGGAAAACAAATGGAAAACAAGCAAAATAAATGCAATGAACATGATGTCATGATGCAAAACATAAAATAACAGATAGCAAACATTCTAATGGCTATTTTTCATACTTGGGATGTTACAGACGTCGGGCGCTTCCTCGACAATGGATCGTACATGCCAGCACGTAATCATCTGGTAAGTGCCTGCGTTTTACCGATTGGATCTGCAAACATCTTTATCGGATTAACTGCAGAGGCAATGGGATTCTGTGGTGGAAGTAGATTTATCCCACCCGCCCTATACCCAGTTGAAGAAAACTATGATGCCAGATTTTGCTCAGATCGCCAATACCCGGCTGAAATTGCCGCCTCTTCGGAGATGCCCGCAATCAGATCTCACTTTATTGGTATGGTGCAATCCGAGGTCGCTGAAAACACACATTGAGGCAATCCCATGGAAGAGGCAGATGAAAACAGCCCCATAGTTGAAGTGGAAGATCTGACACCCGTCAATGAGACGACAAACTCAGAAGCCAACTTTGTGCTAGCCGCCCTAGAGGCGAGATTGGAGTCGGAACCCGGATCTGAAGATTTAGATTCCGAGGACGAAGATGAAGACACTTTTGAAAGAAAGGTCAAATCTATGCAACGGGCTTCCATGAAGTTCTTATGGCAAAACCGGCTGAAAAAACGGATGCCGGAGATGATGAAGACCCCAAAACACCTTCGCCAGATGAGGAAAGAGAGGAGGGTGAAACTAGCCCAACTTACCCCGATGTCAAGGAATTGACAGAAGATGAACTTGGCAAAAAAACTCCCTCTTCCAAGAAGAAAAACAAGACTGCCAAGAAACTCCAATATAAACTCGAGAGGAAGAAATTGGCAGACATTGCTAATCAAAACCTGGAAGTAGGAGGAGGAAGTGGAGTCAAGCCTGCGGAGAAGAAAACAAAGGAAATCCCTGTTCCACTAATGTCAGAACATGACAAACTTGAGTTAATTCAAACTCCAGTGGGACGTGACGAACCCCCTGAAGTGTTGGAAGCCAGGAGACAAGCTCTATAGCGGCATCAACAACATCTATTCAGAACTCGGGAAAACCTCTTAAAAACCCAGACTGTCATTAAGTTGCAGCAGGAAGAAATAGAGGAGTACGAAAGAAGGAATACATCAGGCATAAAACCTACACGGTTACCCGGAATCGCAAAGCCGGATGTGCTGCCACCAAAAGAACGGTTCCAAAACCCTTCTTGGCAAAGGAAAGTAAACGGCACTGATGCCAAGGGCGAACGTATATACAAAACTGCAGCCAAAAACGCGGAAGCCGCATTCACCATTCTCAATGATGATCTGTACTCCAACAACGAAAAGCTTCAAGGGGTGTATGCTTTCTTAGGAAAAGCATTGCAACAGCAACAACGAGGACAGGCAAGATCAGGGAAGTTGCACGATGACTCGGCCCTATGCAAAACTGCCACATGCGCTGCTGGAGCACCCGGACTTGGCGAACCTGGAGATTCAGCCAATTCTAAGGAGAAGAAGGGAGATCCGAGAAAGGACAAGAAAGTTCCAGATCATAGGGATGCAGCATCCAGAACAGGATCCCATCTGCCGAAAGGCGGAAATCATCCCCGTGATCGAGAAGAACAAAACCAGAAAGACGGAAAAGCAATGCCGCCTCCGAGATGCCCAGCTGAAAAATCCGGAAGATACGACACTCCTCACAGGTGTGAGAGATCCCGTACTCCTCCTAGGAACAAAGAAAGGCCAAGGAGTAGAACTCCACCTTATTCCAAAGGACATGACAACGGATAATCCCGGAAATGCGCATTCGCGCAACAATGATCCAGAAAGGAGCAGATCCCCTTCTGTCCACTCAGCCGGCAGATATTCCGTTCACGCCGAATAAGTCTACATTCTGGCTTTGCCAAAGTTGGTCCAACTTACCAAAAGTATACGGGTAGTACAAACCCGGATACCTGGCTTTCAGACTACTATACTGCCTCCCAGATTAGGGACAGATCTAGAGGCGGTAAAATTCCTCCCCCTAATGTTGCTGGATGGAGCGAGAGATTGGATCAACAGGATTCCGTCAAGAACCGTGGATAGTTGGGATGATATGGCTAGAGTATTTACTCAACATTTTCGGGGAACATACAAATTCCCCAAGAGCATCAACCATCTAAACCGTTGCATCCAATTTGAGGACGAGCCGTATGTCGACTTTATATCAAGATGGACATCAATGAAAAACAGCTGCTCTGGAGTAAGTTATGTACAAGCAATGCATGATTTCATCAATGGCTTAAAACCCGACCTTGTACCGTTCATGATTGGTTCAAAGGAGCACAAAGATCTCGGATCTATGCTTACCACCGCCAATGAGCATGCAGCGGCTGAAGACGACATCAGAGCGAGAGGTGGAAATATTGATGATTTGGCTCAGGCCAAAAAGACGCCTCGTTCTGAGAAAAAATCTACTCCAGAAGCACAACCAAAGCCCAAAGAAGTTAATTTAGCCTTTGGAAAGGATAATGGTAGCAAATGGAAAGGAAGAAGCACATAACCTATCTCCTACTCAAAGGAAGAGTGCGAAAAGATTAAGTCGGAAAAATGTGTCCACCATTCGCAATTTGGGAAACCTACCCATACCAACGCGCAATGACGACTTAATAAGCATATGAAAGGCACTGCAGGATCCGGGAACAAGGGAAACAACTCCAAGAGGAAGTTTTCCAAACAAAAGCCAGAAGCTGAAAAAGAAGACCGTGAATCAGACACTGACGAAGAAATCCAGGAACAACAACGAAAAGGTGAACCAAAATTCCCGAGATTTGATGGAGAATGTAACCTAACTTTCCAGGCAACTCCCTCAACAAAACCGGCAAAAAGAACACTTCGAGAAATAAACGTGGTTGTTCCACCAACTCCTGAATTCTTGAAGTATTCAAATATGCCAATCACCTGGGATCAGTCTGATCATCCCGGAAATATCCCAGAACCCGGCACACAAGCTCTAATCATAAGCCCTATTGTTCAAAACACTAGGCTGAAAAGAGTGCTGATGGATGGAGGATCTAGTATCAACATTATGTACCTGGATACACTGAAACATCTACGAATCTCTGAGACCCAGCTCAATCAAAGCAACATACGTTTCCACGACATTGTTCCTAGCAGACAAGCACATTCCCTAGAAGAATTTTTCCTAGACGTAACCTTCAAAGAAAAAGAGCACTTCCGACAGGAAAAATCTCTTTCGAGGTGGTGCCGTTCGAAAGTGTATACCATACAATACTCGAACGTACAGCTTTCGCCAAATTCATGACAAGATCATGTTATATTTATAACAAGCTGAAGATGCCAGAGCCAAAAGGAGGACTAAGCACCATATCGGGAGACTTCAAATTGGCAAACGAGCTGGAAAAAGGAAACACCCTTTGCACCGAACAAGTGATAGCAAAGGAGGAATTGAAAGAGCTGGCAAAAGAAGTATCGCCGACACAAATGCCGGCAGGAAAAGAAAGCCGGAAATCGACAGATAGTTTCAAAGCTTCAGAGAATACAAGACAGGTAATCCTAGATCCCAAAGATCCAACAAAGTTTTTCGTAGTGGGGACTGGGATGACCGACAAATAGGAAAACGCGATCATCAAGTTTCTCCGTGAGAACTGGGATATTTTTGCCTGGTGTCCTGCGGACATGCCGGGTGTACCCAGGTAACTTGCTGAGCATCAACTCAAGGTGATTCCAGGATCTAAACCCGTCAAACAAGGTCTCCGTCGATTTGACGGAAGAAGACGAAAGGCTATTGGAAAAGAAATTATCCAGCTTTTAGCAGCTGATTTTATCCGGGAGGTTATACATACTGATTGGTCTGCAAACCCAGTATTAGTACCGAAGAAAGACAATATTATTTTTAGGATGTGTATCGATTACACCGGCTTGAACAAATTGTGTCCAAAAGATAGGTCCGCGTTACCGTGAATCGATCAAATAATAGATACCACTGCTGGCTCTGAGCTTTTATGCTTTTGGATGGTTATTCCGGATATCATCAAATATGTATAAAGGAGGAGGATCAAATCAAAACTTCCTTCATAACCCCGTATGGAACATACTATTACATAACCGTGTCTTTTGGCCTGAAGAACGCAGGTGCAAGATACCAGCGTTGCATGCAACGTTGTTTGCATAGTAAGATTGGCAAAAACGTACACGTTTACATGGATGATATTGCCATCGTTTCCAAGGAAAAGGATACACTCCTTGAAGATCTACGAGAAACTTTCAAAAATTTGTGCACTTATAAAATGAAGTTAAATTCATTAAAGTGCGTATTCGGGGTACACTCAGGAAAACTGCTGGGTTTTATCGTTTCTCACAGAGTAATAGAAGTAAACCAGGAAAAGATCAAGGCAATCTTGAACATCTCAAAGCCTACGTGCTTAAAAGATGTAAAAAGATTGACGGGTTCTGCAGCCGCAGTCTGCAGTTTTATAAGCCGGCTAGGAGACAAAGTTCTGCCATCATACAAATTGTTGAAGAAATCCGACAAATTTGAATGGATAGAAGAGGCGGACAAAGCATTAACTCAGTTAAAAGAAACCTTGATGAAATCTCCGATTTTGGCATCACCAAAAGACGAAGAACCCATGTTACTGTATCTTACAGCGACAAACAAGGTTATTAGTGCAGTGATAGTTGTGGAAAGGCAGAAGAAAGAGCAAAACATACCAGATCAATACCCAGTGTATTACGTCAGCGAAGTATTCTCCGAGTCAAAACAAAGGTATCCACATTATCAAAAGCTGGCATATGGCGTGTTTTTCGCATCTAGAAAATTCCGCCATTATTTCCAAGGAAAATCCATAATATTGGTATGTAAAGCACCATTAGGGGATATTATTAACAATGCGGACGCAACAGGACGAGTAGCCAAATGGGGCATCGAGTTAGCTGCGTTCGACATTAAGTACCAACCCCGGACAGCAATAAAATCCCAAGCGTTGGCAGATTTCGTTGCTGATTGGACAGAAGCAATGGAAAACACACCAATGCCGAAGTCGGAATACTAGGTCATGCATTTTGACGGATCCAAGATGAAGGAAGGCGTTGGAGCTGGTGTAGTACTAAAATCCCCAAAGGGTGATACTATGGAGTATGTATTACAAATACACTTCAACGCCAGTAATAACGTGGCAGAATACGAAGCTTTGCTTCATGGCTTGCATATTGCAAAAGAAATAGGCGTCAAACGCATACTTTGCTACGGTGACTTGGATTTGGTACATCATCAGCTAAACCAAACATGGGATGCAAAAAGTCCCATCATGGCCGAATATCGGAGAACGGTGGACGAATTCGCCATTTGCTTCCTGGGATTTGAAGTACTACATATCAAAAGGGAAGAAAACTGGAACGCGGATGCATTAGCCTGCATGGGCTCAGAAAGAGTGAAAACCCTACCACCTGGTGTGTTTGTCTAACATTTGCATGAACCATCGATCAAAGGTGGAGATGTTGATTATCCTCTTGTTTCCGAGTCAATCGAAGTCCAGCTCGTTAACCCGGATTGGACAATTCCATATTTAAACTTCTTAGTTGATTAGAAGTTCCCGTATTGAGCAGACGAGGTCTTGCAAAGGCAGATATAACGTCGATGCAAATGATACACGGTAATTAACGGTTGCCTGTATAAGCGCAGCACTGTCAGAATTTTTCAGCGGTGTATTTCGTCAGAAGAAGGCCAAAAAATCTTGCAAGAAATCCATGCAGGAGATTGCAGACATCATGCTCAATCGAAAAGCATAGTCAAAAAAGCATTCCGTGCAGGGTTTTTCTGGCTAACAGCCAAGACAGACGCCGAACACATAGTAAACACATGTGCCGGATGTCAGTATTGCGCCAATCAGACGAATATGCCAGCCCAACCACTCAAAACTATCCCTATTACATGGCCATTTGCGGTCTGGGGGCTAGATATGATGGGACCATTCAAAAATGCAAGAGGTGGACTCACACATTGTAACATCCCAAGTCTGAAAAATAGCCATTAGAATGTTTGCTCTCGGTTATTTTATGTTTTGCATCATGGCATCATGTTGATTGCAATTGTTTTGCTTGTTTTTCATTTGTTTTCCAACTGTTTTCATTTCTTTTCCTTTGTTTTCTATTTGAATTTCAAACCAAATTTCAAACCTTTTGTTTCATCCTTGTGATGTTACAATTTCCAAAATGATATTTCAAATAAAAACAACCAATTGTTTCCATTAAAGTGTGATTCCAAATTGTTGTTTTGTTTCTATCAAAAATTCATTTAATATCAAACCCTTTTCAAATTCAATTATGATTTTCTTCCAAACAACAACCATGTTGAAATTATGAAAATTGCAAAACAAATCAATCATTTGTTTCCATAAGGTTCAACCATTAAAATTATGGCTTTTAATGATTTAATTAACCCAAACTTAATTCAATTGTTATTTCAAATTCAAATAAAAAACATTCAAACAGTACCCAATTTCAACTTATGAAAACCAACAAAATAACCCTAATTATTTGTTCTATTTAACCAATAGGGTTCACCCTATTAAAATGAGTTGTTTTCATTAATGTTCAAATAATGTAGCAAATCTTTCCATTTGTGGTTTAAACACAAACAGCAATTAAACTCCAACTTTTTGAAAACAAAAGTTAACATTTGCTTACTATTAACCTAAATAGCCTAACCTAATTTTTCTAAGATTTTTACTAACCTAAAACCCTACCTTTTCTTCCAATTCCTTTCTCTACAAAAAAAACAGAAAACAAAGAAATAAAAGCAAAGCGCGCAGCAACTAACCTACCTACCCCGGCCCAGCCCAACCAGGCGCTCGCATGGCCCGGTACCCTTTGAGAAGACGTCCCCGTCGTCTTCAGTTGTACGGCCGAGCATCCATGGACGCCACGGCAGCACAGAGACCACTCGACGGCGATCCTCCATCCCTAGCCCCTATAAGATCCCCTCCTAGACCCCGCAGCCCTAGCCCAGAACCCTAGGGACCTCTGTCCCCTCGCGCCGCCGCTATTTCTCTCTCTCCCGACGACGATCGCCTTCTGAACCTCACTGTCATCCCTCGCCGGAGACGCCGTGCTCTGAATTTCGACGATCGCCGTCTCCTCGCAGCTCCACCACCCTCGCTTTTTCCTGGAATCGAACCACCGTAGCTACCTCGAGCTGGTGGACACCTTCATGGAGATCGAGGTGGCCCGGATCGACGCCGCCGTCCTCGCCGCCGTCCACTTCCTCCACCTCGCCGTATCTGAATCCGAGCACGCCGCCGTCGCAGGAGCTCACCTTCGTCCGCGCCAACCACGGGGATCGACACGCCACGTCTCCCTCAACCTTTTGGACACCGGCGCCATCTCGGTGAAGCCCTGTAGCCGCGCCGCCGTCCTCGACCACGCCGTCGCCGCCGCGGGAACCTCCTCGAGCCTCTGCCCCGTCTTCAATCGGTGGTGAGCGCCACCATCCATTCATCCTCCCTCGTTGCATCGCATCCGTGCACGCACTGCACTCATCCAGCACCCCATCGCTTCCATGCACACGCACAGCGCCACCGTTCCCCGACGGCGAGCTCGCTTCTGTCAGCGAAGGTTCAGAGTTGCACACGTTTGGATTCAGTTAACCTGTATCTGAATGTTACCTTGGCTGAGCACGGATTACTGACAACAGAGCGCATCCACCCCACTGGTTCAGGCGCAGCGCACGCAATCGAGGGGTACCAGGTTCGAGTCCTGGCTCGCCCCTGGGATAAAATCCCACTTTTTTCTCCTCCACGCTGACAGGGCGGGCCCCCTGTCAGCCACTCACTGTCCACGCAAGCACAACGAGCACCTAGGCCCACTGGCAGTGCCTAGGGCTAGCTCTCTGTGCGGTAACAACTGCTTTTCCAATGTTTCTGTAATTAAATCTAAATCCTTCTAATTAACAAATTGGTCCCCTGTTTTAATCTGTTAATAACTTTTAAAATATGACTCCAAATCAAAAACTCTAAATATGTTTATTGTTCCAAATTTAATTGTCTATCCAATTATTCCAATTGTGTACTGTTTTGAAATTCCCAAATGCATTTAAAATTCAAATTTGAATAATTCAAAAGCAAATTTCTAAATTCAATAACTAATTCATTTTAAATCCAATAAATGCAAATAAAATATGTTTTCCATACCATTTCACCTCACCTTTGCAAATATAATTTCTGTTTGCTGTTTTGGATAATTTAAATTGCTGAAAACAACTGTTTCTTGTTTAATGCATTTAAAATTGCCAAAATAATAACTTGCTCATTTTAAATCCAATTTCAACAAATGAAATATGTTTTCAAACCATCAAAGCATAACCTTTTCAAATATGAACTTGGTTTAATGTTTTGATCAAATAAAATTCAATTAACATCCACACTTGAATTAATTCCAATTTAATTCTTGTTTAACTTGTTTAATTCATAAATAATTTATTTGAAATCCTTTTTCAACAAGTGAAACATGCAATCCACCTAAAATTGTGTGTTCTTATCAAATATAAACTTTGTTATTTGTTTTGAACACTTTTACTTGTTGAAAACAACAAATACTTGTGTGACATCCTTAAGTAACCACATTTTCCAAACTTAATAAATGATTTCCAAACCTTGTTAAATTCCTTTTCCACTTGCATCTTTTGTTGTTATTTTGTTGTTATCATCATGCATGCATCATTGCTAACAACTTTCACATGATAATTAAATTGTAGGTCATTTGTTTCCACTTAATTCATGGACTCTTTCCATATGCAATCCAATTGCATATGGGTCCATTTAACTTGTGTTACCATGTTAGCTAGTTTATTTTGATGCAACCATTAATTTGACATGCATCATCCCATGATTGTGCACTATGCCATGATATTGATTGTCTACCTTTCTGCATCGTCTGTTTGCTTCTTCTCGGATAAACGACGACGTTGAGACCGACGATACTTACGACACCCCTTCTAAGGAGTTAGCTCAGTACCAGGCTACTGGGTTTGGAGGCAAGTTATCACTCACATGAACCATTGTGTTCCTTTCAACATTGGTTACCGATACCTTCCGTTGTCTATTTTGCTAGCCCTATGTGTAGTTGTTTCTGTTACGAACCTATCACATGTATCCTTTACCCTGATATTGCCTCACCTCCATACCTATAACCTTTTGTTTGAGCCCGTGTCTTACTAGAATGCTTAGGTTGTTTTGCTCGAGTCTGTTCCCGTTACTTTCTGTTACTATATTCCATTATGTTCTGGGGGCTCGATGTTTAATCAATCAATCATGCTAATGTTATTGTTAAATAATAATTTGATGATAAGGCACCGGCAGGAGGCCCAGGGTGGTTTTGAGGCCTGCTAGTGTCCACCCTAATAGGAAAAGGGTCTTGTGTACTGATCCATGATGAGCGCACTAACCGCATGTGGGAAGCGAGTATGGGCGCCCCCCTCAATTTGATTCGATTCGCATCTCGTCCAAATCGCCTCATTTAGTTCGTGTTTTCCAATTGCCGCATGCATGTTCTTGCGAGCCCAGGCCAGGGTGGAATTTTCGTAGTCGGCATATAGGGGGACACGTTCTTAGAGTGCTATGAGGGTCCATTTTCTTCTGGGCTCGATTAGCCGTGCGCCCAAGGTTCTTTGGGCTTGATGCGGAGAAGAGTTGAGTTGTGTTGAGTGCCCCGCTTGGTGGAAGGGCCTTTCCATCTGGCGGGTTATTCATGCGTGTACGGCCAAATTGGTGCAACCCTGCAGGGATAAATCTTCTGGAGAAGCCGTGTTTTCCGCGGTTACGGACTACTTGATGAAAGTACTGGCTAACAAGTACTCAGGACAACTTAAACCTAATGATTAACAACCTTACACCCAATGATTAACAACTTGACTAGTAATAGGCTTATTGACACAATAATATGAACCATCATTAATTCAACTGTGTGAGTTATCCTCGGATTGCTTCTTCGGATAAGGGGCGAGATCCAGGATGGGTTTGTTTGAAGTTATATTTCAGTTGGTTACAATACACGATCTTATCTCCTTTCTGTTAGCTGGAAGTGATAGAATCTCTGTAGTTGGTTAGCGCAGCCAGTTGCAGCATCTTTTATATCCCCATCCTTCTGTTGAACCCAAGGCATCTGTACTTGGTGTTGACGGGTTACACTTTGGTGAACTGTGAGTCTTGCTTGCCAGTACGTTTATGTACTGACCCCTTTGGGGCTGTGGTTTCCGCAGACCTACGTTTCCGAGGATCTACATGGTGGCTACTACGTGGAGTATGACGAGACTGCTGACGAGTAGATAGCGGACCCGGGCAGGATCCGAGACTTCGTGGATGGGCTCCGTCTTTTCGTTTCCGGCCTCTTAGGCCTATTTGGATCTTGTCTGTACTCAGACATGTTGAATGCTTCCGCTGTGATGTAATGATAATATGTTGGGACATGTGTCCTCTGGATGATTGTATTTGCTATCTCTGCTCTAATGAGAGCTATTTGCAACTTATTTCAATCTTTTGTGTCGTAGAGATCTGTTGTGATATCACTTGTTCAAACGCCGTTGACGTACCATGTGTGTATGTTTTGAAGTACGTCAACGGAAGTATCCTGATTTCTATGGGATAGTTTACGTCGACGCTGAACAGATAGGGGTTGGTTGTCACACATACGTGTGTTGGCCTACTCGTAAGAGGACGCGGGTGCCGGTAAGCCCCGTAATCCAATCTACTACTGTTCAACGGAACGGCGAGTATCCTTTAGAAGTCCGGGTGCGACAAATGGTATCAGAGCCTGTCTGCCTGTAGGATCCCTTTTTACTGGTCGCAGTTGAGTCTAGAAACTATTTTGTAGCTATATAGGAAAAATGAAACGTGAGAGTAGGAATTCTGTTCTTTTTCTTCTTTCCCCACCCACCCACCCTTTTCTGGTAAGGAAGTGCAACGTTGTTTTCCCTCCTCATCTAAACTTTCAAGTTAGGATTTCACGAATTCTGGTTTCTCTAGGATGGTTATATCTACTAGACCATAGGAATGGAGGTGGTTGTGACATGATTTATCATGTTGCCTACTCATGATTGAGAACGGAGGCGTGTAAGCCCCGGAAGCAGATCCTCTATTCCTTAAGCAGTAGATATTGATCCTTTAGAAGCCTGGATGGGTTTTTCCCTAGTACCTCAGGAGTGTTTTGATCTCGTGTTTTCCCGATGTTGATATCCTGTTCTTCTCAACATCCTTTTCGTCCGTTGAAATCTTGTTGTTGCTTCCCACTTCAGTTCTCCTACCGGCGTCTAATCAATAACTCTGTTCCACCCTTCTGACAGATAATCTATTCTCTAAATGAGTCAAGTTCTATCCAGCTATACACCCTCGACACAAAACCTCTCCCTTTATTTGAAAATGTTCCGGTGGTTTGTGAATTCCCTGACGTCTTTCCAGAAGAGTTGCCAGAAATGCCTATCATTTTGAACTTCCAGAAAAACTATCCCATGTGCACGATGTGTTTCACGTGTCACAGCTTAAGAGGATCTTCCCAAGAAGTATCCGGACCTTTTCCCTTCTCAGTAGGAATCTCGGGGCGCGATTCCTTCAAGGGGGGGCGTTTTGTAACATCCCAAGTCTGAAAAATAGCCATTAGAATGTTTGCTCTCTGTTATTTTATGTTTTGCATCATGGCATCATGTTGATTGCAATTGTTTTGCTTGTTTTTCATTTGTTTTCCAACTGTTTTCATTTGTTTTCCTTTGTTTTCTATTTGAATTTCAAACCAAATTTCAAACCTTTTGTTTCATCCTTGTGATGTTACAATTTCCAAAATGATATTTCAAATAAAAACAACCAATTGTTTCCATTAAAGTGTGATTCCAAATTGTTGTTTTGTTTCTATCAAAAATTCATTTAATATCAAACCCTTTTCAAATTCAATTATGATTTTCTTCCAAACAACAACCATGTTGAAATTATGAAAATTGCAAAACAAATCAATCATTTGTTTCCATAAGGTTCAACCATTAAAATTATGGCTTTTAATGATTTAATTAACCCAAACTTATTTCAATTGTTATTTCAAATTCAAATCAAAAACATTCAAACAGTACCCAATTTCAACTTATGAAAACCAACAAAATAACCCTAATTATTTGTTCTATTTAACCAATAGGGTTCACCCTATTAAAATGAGTTGTTTTCATTAATGTTCAAATAATGTAGCAAATCTTTCCATTTGTGGTTTAAACACAAACAGCAATTAAACTCCAACTTTTTGAAAACAAAAGTTAACATTTGCTTACTATTAACCTAAATAGCCTAACCTAATTTTTCTAAGATTTTTACTAACCTAAAACCCTACCTTTTCTTCCAATTCCTTTCTCTACAAAAAAAAACAGAAAACAAAGAAATAAAAGCAAAGCGCGCAGCAACTAACCTACCTACCCCGGCCCAGCCCAACTAGGCGCTCGCATGGCCCGGTACCCTTTCAGAAGACGCCCCCGTCGTCTTCAGTTGTACGGCCGAGCATCCATGGACGCCACGGCAGCACAGAGACCACTCGACGGCGATCCTCCATCCCTAGCCCCTATAAGATCCCCTCCTAGACCCCGCAGCCCTAGCCCAGAACCCTAGGGACCTCTGTCCCCTCGCGCCGCCGCTATTTCTCTCTCTCCCGACGACGATCGCGTTCTGAACCTCACTGTCATCCCTCGCCGGAGACGCCGTGCTCTGAATTTCGACGATCGCCGTCTCCTCGCAGCTCCACCACCCTCGCTTTTTCCTGGAATCGAACCACCGTAGCTACCTCGAGCTGGTGGACACCTTCATGGAGATCGAGGTGGCCCGGATCGATGCCGCCGTCCTCGCCGCCGGCCGCTTCCTCCACCTCGCCGTATCTGAATCCGAGCACGCCGCCGTCGCAGGAGCTCACCTTCGTCCGCGCCAACCACGGGGATCGACACGCCACGTCTCCCTCAACCTTTTGGACACCGGCGCCATCTCGGTGAAGCCCTGTAGCTGCGCCGCCGTCCTCGACCACGCCGTCGCCGCCGCGGGAACCTCCTCGAGCCTCTTCCCCGTCTTCAATCGGTGGTGAGCGCCACCATCCATTCATCCTCCCTCGTTGCATCGCATCCGTGCACGCACTGCACTCATCCAACACCCCATCGCTTCCATGCACACGCACAGCGCCACCGTTCCCCGCCGGCGAGCTCGCTTCTGTCAGCGAAGGTTCAGAGTTGCACACGTTTGGATTCAGTTAACCTGTATCTGAATGTTACCTTGGCTGAGCACGGATTACTGACAACAGAGCGCATCCACCCCACTGGTTCAGGCGCAGCGCACGCAATCGAGGGGTACCAGGTTCGAGTCCTGGCTCGCCCCTGGGATAAAATCCCACTTTTTTCTCCTCCACGCTGACAGGGCGGGCCCCCTGTCAGCCACTCACTGTCCACGCAAGCACAGCGAGCCCCTAGGCCCACTGGCAGTGCCTAGGGCTAGCTCTCTGTGCGGTAACAACTGCTTTCCAATGTTTCTGTAATTAAATCTAAATCCTTCTAATTAACAAATTGGTCCCCTGTTTTAATCTGTTAATAACTTTTAAAATATGACTCCAAATCAAAAACTCTAAATATGTTTATTGTTCCAAATTTAATTGTCTATCCAATTATTCCAATTGTGTACTGTTTTGAAATTCCCAAATGCATTTAAAATTCAAATTTGAATAATTCAAATGCAAATTTCTAAATTCAATAACTAATTCATTTTAAATCCAATAAATGCAAATAAAATATGTTTTCCATACCATTTCACCTCACCTTTGCAAATATAATTTCTGTTTGCTGTTTTGGATAATTTAAATTGCTGAAAACAACTGTTTCTTGTTTAATGCATTTAAAATTGCCAAAATAATAACTTGCTCATTTTAAATCCAATTTCAACAAATGAAATATGTTTTCAAACCATCAAAGCATAACCTTTTCAAATATGAACTTGGTTTAATGTTTTGATCAAATAAAATTCAATTAACATCCACACTTGAATTAATTCCAATTTAATTCTTGTTTAACTTGTTTAATTCATAAATAATTTATTTGAAATCCTTTTTCAACAAGTGAAACATGCAATCCACCTAAAATTGTGTGTTCTGATCTAATATAAACTTTGTTATTTGTTTTGAACACTTTTACTTGTTGAAAACAACAAATACTTGTGTGACATCTTTAAGTAACCACATTTTCCAAACTTAATAAATGATTTCCAAACCTTGTTAAATTCCTTTTCCACTTGCATATTTTGTTGTTATTTTGTTGTTATCATCATGCATGCATCATTGCTAACAACTTTCACATGATAATTAAATTGTAGGTCATTTGTTTCCACTTAATTCATGGACTCTTGCCATATGCAATCCAATTGCATATGGGTCCATTTAACTTGTGTTACCATGTTAGCTAGTTTATTTTGATGCAACCATTAATTTGACATGCATCATCCCATGATTGTGCACTATGCCATGATATTGATTGTCTACCTTTCTGCATCGTCTGTTTGCTTCTTCTCGGATAAACGACGACGTTGAGACCGACGATACTTACGACACCCCTTCTAAGGAGTTAGCTCAGTACCAGGCTACTGGGTTTGCAGGCAAGTTATCACTCACATGAACCAATGTGTTCCTTTCAACATTGGTTACCGATACCTTCCGTTGTCTATTTTGCTAGCCCTATGTGTAGTTGTTTCTGTTACGAACCTATCACATGTATCCTTTACCCTGATATTGCCTCACCTCCATACCTATAACCTTTTTTTTGAGCCCGTGTCTTACTAGCATGCTTAGGTTGTTTTGCTCGAGTCTGTTCCCGTTACTTTCTGTTACTATATTCCATTATGTTCTGGGGGCTCGATGTTTAATCAATCAATCATGCTAATGTTATTGTTAAATAATAATTTGATGATAAGGCACCGGCAGGAGGCCCAGGGTGGTTTTGAGGCCTGCTAGTGTCGACCCTAATAGGAAAAGGGTCTTGTCTACTGATCCATGATGAGCGCACTAACCGCATGTGGGAAGCGAGTATGGGCGTCCCCCTCAATTTGATTCGATTCGCATCTCGTCCAAATCGCCTCATTTAGTTCGTGTTTTCCATTTGCCGCATGCATGTTCTTGCGAGCCCAGGCCAGGGTGGAATTTTCGTAGTCGGCATATAGGGGGACACGTTCTTAGAGTGCTATGAGGGTCCATTTTCTTCTGGGCTCAATTAGCCGTGCGCCCAAGGTTCTTTGGGCTTGATGCGGAGAAGAGTTGAGTTGTGTTGAGTGCCCCGCTTGGTGGAAGGGCCTTTCCATCTGGCGGGTTATTCATGCGTGTACGGCCAAATTGGTGCAACCCTGCAGGGATAAATCTTCTCGAGAAGCCGTGTTTTCCGCGGTTATGGACTACTTGGTGAAAGTACTGGCTAACAAGTACTCAGGACAACTTAAACCTAATGATTAACAACCTTACACCCAATGATTAACAACTTGACTAGTAATAGGCTTATTGACACAATAATATGAACCATCATTAATTCAACTGTGTGAGTTATCCTCGGATTGCTTCTTCGGATAAGGGGCGAGATCCAGGATGGGTTTGTTTGAAGTTATATTTCAGTTGGTTACAATACACGATCTTATCTCCTTTCTGTTAGCTGGAAGTGATAGAATCTCTGTAGTTGGTTAGCGCAGCCAGTTGCAGCATCTTTTATATCCCCATCCTTCCGTTGAACCCAAGGAATCTGTACTTGGTGTTGACGGGTTACACTTTGGTGAACTGTGAGTCTTGCTTGCCAGTACGTTTATGTACTGACCCCTTTGGGGCTGTGGTTTCCGCAGACCTACGTTTCTGAGGATCTACATGGTGGCTACTACGTGGAGTATGACGAGACTGCTGACGAGTAGATAGCGGACCCGGGCAGGATCCGAGACTTCGTGGATGGGCTCCGTCTTTTCGTTTCCGGCCTCTTAGGCCTATTTGGATCTTGTCTGTACTCAGACATGTTGAATGCTTCCGCTGTGATGTAATGATAATATGTTGGGACATGTGTCCTCTGGATGATTGTATTTGCTATCTCTGCTCTAATGAGAGCTATTTGCAACTTATTTCAATCTTTTGTGTCGTAGAGATCTGTTGTGATATCACTTGTTCAAACGCCGTTGACGTACCATGTGTGTATGTTTTGAAGTACGTCAACGGAAGTATCCTGATTTCTATGGGATAGTTTACGTCGACGCTGAACAGATAGGGGTTGGTTGTCACAGATACGTGTGTTGGCCTACTCGTAAGAGGACGCGGGTGCCGGTAAGCCCCGTAATCCAATCTACTACTGTTCAACGGAACGGCGAGTATCCTTTAGAAGTCCGGGTGCGACAAATACAATTATTCCAAATGTGTACTGTTTTGAATTTTCCAAATACATTTAAAATTCAAATTTGAATAATTTAAATGCAAATTGCTAAATTCAATAAATAATTCATACTAATTCCAAATAGGGCAAATAAAATATGTTTTTCATACCATTTTGAATATCCTATTCAAATATAAAATTTGTTTCCTGGTTTGAATAATTTAAATTTCCTAAATAATTTAATATTTGTTTAATTCAATTAAATTTGATAAAATCATAACTTGCTTAATATAAAATATTTTTGAACATGCAAAATATGTTTTCAAACCATCAAAGTGTGAACTTTTCAAATGTGAATTTGTATTTATGATTTGAACAAATAAAATTCAAATAATATTCCAACTTGTTTTAAATTCAATTAAAACTTGTTTAATATTGTTTAATTCATAATAAATTCATCCTAATTCAAATTTCAATATTTGAAACATGTAATCCAACTAAAATTTGATGCTCTTTTCAAATATAAATTTTGTTAATTGTTTTGCACACTTTAAATTGATGAAAACAATAATTGTTTGTGTGACATGTTAAGTAACCAAACTTTCCAACTTTAATAAATGATTTCCAAAATTTGTTAAATCCTTTTATCACTTGCATCAATTATTGTTATTTGTTGTTATTTTGTGGTTATCATCATGCATGCATCATGCTAACAACTTTCACATCATAATTAATTGTAAATCATTTGTTCCACTTAATTATGGACCCTTTCCCATATGCCACTCAAAATAGCATAGGGGTCCATTTAAATTGTGTTATCATGTTAGCTAGTTTATTTTGATGCAACCATTAACTTGTCATGCATCATCTTGGTTGTGCACAATGCCATGATAATGATTGTTTACATTCCTGTTTTGTTTGTTTGCTTCTTCTCGAATAGACGACGACGTTGAGACAGACGATCTTTACAGCACCCCTTCTGAGGATCTAGCTCAGTACCAGGCTGCTGAGTTCGCAGGCAAGTTATCACTCACATGAACCATTGTGTTCCTTTCAACCCTGGTTACTGATACTTTCCGTTGTCTACTTCTGCTAGCCTTAGTGGTAGTTGTTTCTGTTACGAACCTATCACATGAATCCCTTAACCCTGATATTGCCTCACCACCCCTCCTACAACCCTATTGTTTGAGCCAGTGTCTTACTAGTATGCTTAGGTTGTTTTGCTCGAGTCTATTACCCGTTACTTTCAGTTACTATATTTCATTATGTTCTGGGGGCTCGATGTTTAATCAATCAATCAACCATGCTAATGTTATTACTTAATAATAATTTGATGATAAGGCACCGGCAGGAGGCCCTGTGTGGTTTTGAGGCCTGCTAGTGTCGACCCTAATAGGAAAAGGGTCTTGTCTACTGATCCATGATGAGCGCACTACCCGCATGTGGGAAGCTAGTATGGGCGCCCCCCTCAATTTGATTCGATTCGCATCTCGTCCAAATCATCTCATTTAGTTCGTGCTTTCTATTTCCCGCATGCATGTTTTTGCGAGCCCAGCGCAGGGTGGAACTTTTGTAGTCGGCATATAGGGGGACACGTTCTTAGAGTGCTATGAGGGTCCATTTTCTTCTGGGCTCGATTAGCCGTGCTCCCAAGGTGCTTTGGGCTTGATGCGAAGAAGAGTTGAGTTGTGTTGAGTGCCCCGCTTGGTGGGAGGCATCCCATCTGGCGGGTTATTCATACGTGTACGGCCAAATTAGTGCAACCCTGCAGGGATAATCTTCTCGAGAAGCCGTGTTTTCCGCGGTTATGGTTAACTTGGTGAAAGTACTTGCTAACAAGTACTCAGGACAACTTAAACCTAATGATTCACCAACTCACACCCCATGATTATCAATTTGACTAGTAATAGGATTATTGTCACAATAACTTGTTTCATCTTAATCCAACCGTGTGAGTTATCCTCGGATTGCTTCTTTGGATAAGGGGCGAGATCCAGGATGGGTTTGTTTGATGTTATCTTTCAGTTGGTTACAACACTCGATCTTATCCCCGTTCTGATAGTTGGAAGTGATAGAATCTCTGTAGTTGGTTAGTGCAGCCAGTTGCAGCATCTTTATACTCCTTTCCTTCCGTTGAACCCAAGTCATCTGTGCTTGTGTTGACGGGCTATACTTTGGTGAACTGTGAGTCTTGCTTGCCAGTACGTCTATGTACTGACCCCTTTGGGGCTGTGGTTTCCGCAGACTACGATTACGAGGATCCAGGTGACGGCTACTACGTGGAGTTTGACGAGGCTGCTGACGAGTAGTTAGCGGACCCGGGCAGGATCCGAGACATCGTGGACGGGCTCCGTCTTTATTTCAGTTTCCGGCTTCTTAAGCCTATTTGGGATTTGTCTGTACTCAGACCCTTTGGATGCTTCCGCTGAGATGTAATGATGCTATGTCGGGACATGTGTCCTCTGGATGATTGTATTTGCTATCTCTGCCCTAGTGAGGGCCATTTGCAACTTATTTCTATCTTTTGTGTCGTAGAGGCATGTTGTGTTATCCTTTTGTTCAAAGCCGTTGACGTACCATGTGTGTATGGTATGAAGTACGTCAATGGTAGTGTCCTGATTTCTACAGGATAGTTTACATCGACGGTGAACAGTAGCGATGGGTTGTCACACATAAGTGTTGGCCTACTCGTAAGAGGACGCGGGTGCCGGAAAGCCCCGTAATCCCATCAGAATACTGTTCAGTTCGTACGGTGAGTATCCTATAGAAGTCCGGGTGCGACAAATGGTAACTTTTGTTTCCTGTTTTGAAATTTCAAAATGCATTTAAAATTCAAATTTGAATAATTCAAATGTAATTTGCAATAATTCATAAATAATTCATACTAATTCCAAATAAGACAAATAAAATATGTTTTTCATACCATTTTGAATATCCTATTCAAATATAAAATTTGTTTCCTGGTTTGAATAATTTAAATTGCCTAAATAATTTAATATTTGTTTAATTCAATTAAATTTGATAAAATCATAACTTGCTTAATATAAAATATTTTTGAACATGCAAAATATGTTTTCAAACCATCAAAGTGTGAACTTTTCAAATGTGAATTTGAATTTATGATTTGAACAAATAAAATTCAAATAATATTCCAACTTGTTTTAAATTCAATTAAAACTTGTTTAATATTGTTTAATTCATAATAAATTCATCCTAATTCAAATTTCAATATTTGAAACATGTAATCCAACTAAAATTTGATGCTCTTTTCAAATATAAATTTTGTTAATTGTTTTGCACACTTTAAATTGATGAAAACAATAATTGTTTGTGTGACATGTTAAGTAACCAAACTTTCCAACTTTAATAAATGATTTCCAAAATTTGTTAAATCCTTTTATCACTTGCATCAATTATTGTTATTTGTTGTTATTTTGTGGTTACCATCATGCATGCATCATGCTAACAACTTTCACATCATAATTAATTGTAAATCATTTGTTCCACTTAATTATGGACCCTTTCCCATATGCCACTCAAAATAGCATAGGGGTCCATTTAAATTGTGTTATCATGTTAGCTAGTTTATTTTGATGCAACCATTAACTTGTCATGCATCATCTTGGTTGTGCACAATGCCATGATAATGATTGTTTACATTCCTGTTTTGTTTGTTTGCTTCTTCTCGAATAGACGACGACGTTGAGACAGACGATCTTTACAGCACCCCTTCTGATGATCTAGCTCAGTACCAGGCTGCTGAGTTCGGAGGCAAGTTATCACTCACATGAACCATTGTGTTCCTTTCAACCCTGGTTACCGATACTTTCTGTTGTCTACTTCTGCTAGCCTTAGTGGTAGTTGTTTTTGTTACGAACCTATCACATGAATCCCTTAACCCTGATATTGCCTCACCACCCCTCCTACAACCCTATTGTTTGAGCCAGTGTCTTACTAGTATGCTTAGGTTGTTTTGCTCGAGTCTATTACCCGTTACTTTCAGTTACTATATTTCATTATGTTCTGGGGGCTCGATGTTTAATCAATCAATCAACCATGCTAATGTTATTACTTAATAATAATTTGATGATAAGGCACCGGCAGGAGGCCCTGTGTGGTTTTGAGGCCTGCTAGTGTCGACCCTAATAGGAAAAGGGTCTTGTCTACTGATTCATGATGAGCGCACTACCCGCATGTGGGAAGCGAGTATGGGCGCCCCCCTCAATTTGATTCGATTCGCATCTCGTCCAAATCATCTCATTTAGTTCGTGCTTTCTATTTGCCGCATGCATGTTTTTGCGAGCCTAGCGCAGGGTGGAACTTTTGTAGTCGGCATATAGGGGGACACGTTCTTAGAGTGCTATGAGGGTCCATTTTCTTCTGGGCTCGATTAGCCGTGCGCCCAAGGTGCTTTGGGCTTGATGCGAAGAAGAGTTGGGTTGTGTTGAGTGCCCCGCTTGGTGGGAGGCATCCCATCTGGCGGGTTATTCATACGTGTACGGCCAAATTGGTGCAACCCTGCAGGGATAATCTTCTCGAGAAGCCGTGTTTTCCGCGGTTATGGTTAACTTGGTGAAAGTACTGGCTAACAAGTACTCAGGACAACTTAAACCTAATGATTCACAACCTCACACCCCATGATTATCAATTTGACTAGTAATAGGATTATTGTCACAATAACTTGTTTCATCTTAATCCAAATGTGTGAGTTATCCTCGGATTGCTTCTTTGGATAAGGGGCGAGATCCAGGATGGGTTTGCCTATGTTATCTTCCAGTTGGTTACAACACTCGATCTTATCCCCTGTCTGATAGTCGGAAGTGATAGAATCTCTGTCGTTGGTTGGCGCAGCCAGTTGCAGCATCTTATATACCCCTTCTTTCCGTTGAACCCAAGTCATCTGTGCTTGTGTTGACGGGCTATACTTTGGTGAACTGTGAGTCTTGCTTGCCAGTACGTCTATGTACTGACCCCTTTTGGGCTGTGGTTTCCGCAGACTACGCTTACGAGGATCCAGGTGACGGCTACTACGTGGAGTTTGACGAGGCTGCTGACGAGTAGTTAGCGGACCCGGGCAGGATCCGAGACACCGTGGATGGGCTCCGTCTTTATTTCAGTTTCCGGCTTCTTAAGCCTATTTGGATTTTGTCTGTACTCAGACCCCTTTGAATGCTTCCGCTGAGATGTAATGATGCTATGTTGGGACATGTGTCCTCTGGATGATTGTATTTGCTATCTCTGCCCTAGTGAGGGCCATTTGCAACTTATTTCTATCTTTTGTGTCGTAGAGGCATGTTGTGTTATCCTTTTGTTCAAAGCCGTTGACGTACCATGTGTGTATGGTATGAAGTACGTCAATGGTAGTGTCCTGATTTCTACAGGATAGTTTACATCGACGGTGAACAGTAGCGATGGGTTGTCACACATAAGTGTTGGCCTACTCGTAATAGGACGCGGGTGCCGGAAAGCCCCGTAATCCCATCAGAATACTGTTCAGTTCGTACGGTGAGTATCCTATAGAGATCTGTTGTGATATCACTTGTTCAAACGCCGTTGACGTACCATGTGTGTATGTTTTGAAGTACGTCAACGGAAGTATCCTGATTTCTATGGGATAGTTTACGTCGACGCTGAACAGATAGGGGTTGGTTGTCACACATACGTGTGTTGGCCTACTCGTAAGAGGACGCGGGTGCCGGTAAGCCCCGTAATCCAATCTACTACTGTTCAACGGAACGGCGAGTATCCTTTAGAAGCCCAACCACTCAAAACTATCCCTATTACATGGCCATTTGCGGTCTGGGGGCTAGATATGATGGGACCATTCAAAAATGCAAGAGGTGGACTCACACATCTACTTGTTGCAGTAGATAAGTATACCAAATGGGTGGAGGCGAAACCCATCAAAAAACTTGACGGTGTGACTGCCAGAAATTTCATCATTAACGTAGTCATGAGATACAGCGTTCCACATAGTATAATCACCGACAACAGGACAAATTTCTCCATTGGAGAGTTGGCAAAATATTGCCGACAAACGGGAATACGCCTAGATCTTGCATCTGTGGCACACCTATAATCCAATGGGTAGGTTGAAAGAATGAATAGCTCAATCCTGCAGGGAATACGCCCAAGACTCGAATCTCCTATTCAAAGAGCAGCTGGAGCATGGGTAGAGGAATTACCTTCCGTGCTTTGGAGTATTCGAATAACGCCAAATAGATCAACAGGGCAAACCCCGTTTTTTCTGGTTTATGGCGCAGAAGCAGTGCTTCCAACGGACATGCTCCATGATAGCCCAAGAGTGTAGGATTACGATGACTCGGATGCCGAAAGCGCGCGACATGATGTCGTCGATCTTTTAGAAGAAGAATGAGACCTTGTGCTTCAAAGATCCGCCATTTATTATCAAGGATTTCGACGTTACCATAGTCGGAAAATCAGACACCGGTCTTTCGAAGAAGGTGACTTAGTGCTAAGATTGGCGCAGGAAAGGAAGCACAAGTTAGCCCCAGTTTGGGAGGGACCATTTGTCATTAGCAAGGCTATGAAAATGGATCTTAATATCTTGTAGATATGCGGGATACGGAGGATGATCCCAAAAGACCGAATCGCAAAAAAAAGAGAAAGATAGATGTCGAATTAGGAGAGACAAAGAAATCCTGGAGAATCCAGCAGTTACGTCCTTTCTACACTTAGTTCAATTTCTATGTAAACATCTTTGAGATCATTAAATAAAGTTGTCGGAATTCATGGATTTATGTTTTACAAGTTTATCTTAGTACAAAGCATAAGTCCGTCTTATCTATTTCCCAATGATCTTTCAAAATACTCAATGTTAACCTGAATTGTGCCTGCGTGCTCGGAGTTATAAAACTGAATGTTTTGCAGCCTAAGGGAGCTTAAGGAAACCCAGATTGTGCCTGCGTGCCTGAGTTTCATACAATTTCAAAATTCCTTACTTTTTCCTAAGTATTATTTGATTGTTTCTATGTTGGTCACTGCAATTAGTAAGTAAAAATGCCTTGGTACAATCCATGTTTCCGAGTTTAGACTGATCGGTTAAACCTAGTCACTTTGCGTGAAGATTAAGTACTATTGAGCCATTTCAAACACTAAGGACAGTTAAAACATATAAACCAGAGAACTTAGAAGGCAAAGGAATTAAAACCCAGAAAAAACTTGCAAAGATTTATAAATTAACTGCAAAAGCGGGATAACTTGTTTATACAAAAGATAGATAGCATTACAATAATGTTACATTTGAGAGAATGGTAATGCTTCTATTTTTCCTACCATCTACCCATGATTCAAGCGGCTTCTTCGGGATCCGAGTCTTCATCCTCGCTGCTGGAATCCTCAGGAGTTGTCAGAACTTCCTCCTCGGGGTAGAAGGTGGAGATGTTCACCGTCTGTGCTATCTTGGTAGCATGGCCTTTGACAGAGTCGAAGATGGTGGCTCGCTGCGCGTCCGTGTATCCTTGAGGGATACCTGACGCCACGCGCCAAGACTTGGCGGTGGTATAATGCATACGCATGAGACCAAGGGCCATGCGCGCACCACCGCGAGTCGTGGAGAGAAATCAGGACTCCTTCCGGTTTTCCACCTCCTCGATCGCCTCCGGAAGTTTGCTAACTTCCGAGAGTTCTCCTGCTTTGTCGGGAATGTACTTATTGATAAGTAACATCCCCGCAGATTTTAGCGGGTGAAGATCTTCTCGAAAGCCCGGATTCTTTCGATCCGGGTAAGTGAGGGGCTACCTTCTGTTAAAACCAACAAAAGAAAGTTAGGAAAAACAGGAAAGGGAAAAGGAAAATGCCGGTAAAAGCGTAAAAAACATACCGAGAATCCTGTCCATCTCCGTGCCTTCTTCAAGGCTCTGGTTCAGGGCATTCTCTAAGTCCATGATGGTGGCCTTGTCCTTCTCGGCCTGGCTCGTAGCCTTGGACTCGGCAATTCCGAAAGCCAGTTGGCTGGCCTCCAGGTCCTTTTGGAGCATCACATTGATCTTGTGAAGTTCCATGTTTTCCTTGCAGAGGTTCTCGGCATTGCCGGCATCTTCAGCAATTTGTTTGGATTTCGCCAAAGAAGCTGAAAAGTAAGTAAAATGAAGAGTTAAAACTCAGAAAATGACTTACAAAATTTCTTAAGAAAAACAGTGATGAAATTACCTGTTGATTCTTCCAGCTTTTGCTGAACGGAGGCCAGCTCCGAGTCCTTCTCTTCAAGAATGTTAAGGAGAGTTTTCACCTCCTTATTCTTGATTGTAAGTTTGCTGAAAACTTCCATGTTGATGTTTTCAGCAGTTTGCTGAACACATGGAAAAGAGACACGATGCTTAAGTCCAAAAAACAAGCAAGGTCATGATAAAAGCATTAAGTAAAAAATGAATACATTTGGCAAAATGCTTGGGGGCTAGAGATATTACATGGCTCATTCTTTGGAGATTCGTCAAATTCTCGTTGAATTCCTTTGCATATTCTGCAAAGAGAATTCCGACATGGCAAAGGCCATCTTGGATAATCTGCCAAGGCGAGAACACGAAGTTATTCCTAACAATAAGTACGCCTGCGGCCAAGGACGGATTAAAGGAGCTGGAGCAAAGAACTTTGTCGCCCATGGATGAATGTATCCATGTTCGTCAAAGTATTCTTCTTGTTTTACCTTGAATTGCGGGTCATAGTTGGGAACGGGATCCTCCTTCGGAATGTTGGAAGGACCCCCAACTTCCGGCTCCACCGTCCTTTCCCTCGCATCCGTCTCCGGTGCAATAGGCTGGCTGGTCTGCAAGGGATCTTCTTCCCTTGCAGCCAGGTTTTCTTCTTCAGCTGCAGCCGAAGTGTCGGGTGCAGCAGCAGGAGAAGGTTGCGTCCCTCTCCTGGCAACAGACTTTTTCTTCTTCCGGCTCTTTGGCTTCAAAGTTGTTGGAGCCAGGCTAGAAAGGAAAAAAGTCGAGAAATGAGAATTCCGAGAAAGAAAAGAGGTTCCTGCAATAAACAGCAGAGAAAAGGAAAACCTCGGTTGTTTACCTGGAAGTTGCGACGGGAACACCGTCAAGATCAATCACCTCCTAAGTTTTAGAAGGCTTCTTACACTTCCGTCCGCCTGCAAAGTTGGAACGCATTGCGTCCAACTCGGCGTTGGTGGCAAGATCCTCCTTAGGAAGATCGACAAGTTGTCAAAAAAGACGAAGTCCAGGTTAGAAAAAACATCCGAGATAAGAGAAACTCAGAACCAATGCCCAAAATTCTAAAATCATACCTTTGGAGCCGGGGTTTGCTGCCGTGTACATCGGCCGGCTTTCCTCATACTGGTCACGAGTTGCGACCAGTTGGTTGACGCGTTTCTTCAAGTCTTTTTTCGTCAAAGACTTGTTCGATGCCCTCATCGCGTTTTCGGGTCCCGTGTATTCACACATTAGTCGGGGACCGCGGTAAGACAGGGGATGGATCCGCCTTTCAAGCCAACATAGAACCGTGTCCATGCCAGTGAGTGGAGGGGAGGCGGAAACAAGCTTGGCGATGCGCCGCTTGATCCTCATCAGATCCGGCGGCAGGGTCTGGACCGCGTCCACTGCCCAATTGTCTTGGGGAGTAGCCGCGGAATTGACAAAAGGTCGAATTCCCGTTTCCTTTCCAGGAAACGGGACATCTTCATCATAAAAGAAGGAAACCATATAGAATTTGACGGATTCTGAGGTTTTATTTTGGGGAACCAATCTTCCGTAAACCTACACAAGGTGAAGGAGATGGTCGCGCAGGTCAGGAGGGCGCCCTCAGAAGGGTTGCGCTTCACTCCGAAGCAATACTGCCAGAAATCTAACCTGGGATCTATCCCTAGATACCCTTCGAAGAGGGCTTGGAACCCGGCAAGATACAAAATAGAGTTGGGAGGAAGATTGTGTGGCTGGATGTTGTAGTGGTTGAGAACTTGAAGGAAAAGGACGGAATGTGGGAAACCCATACCTATGTTGATATGAGAGGTAAGGAGAACCCTTTCTCCAGCTTTTGGCAAAGGCTCGGAGTTGTCCTCTTCATACCGCCACTTGCCCTTCCGGACAAGTCCCTCCTTCTCCATTGTCGGAAGAAGGGATGAACCCACGTTGCAGTGGCTCCAATTACCGGAGTTTTCCTCCGTGTCTTCCTCGACTCCGCCGGCGCCGGAGGCAGCGAGATCTTCACCACCGCGAATGGTGGTTTCTTTAGCAAGATCGGTGACATGGGGCGGGGTAGGCGCGGAAGACTACGACGACACTTTTTCGGCCGTGGGAGGTAAATCCCAACGGTCCAAATTGCCGGCGTCTCCCTCCGGCGTGTTCGCGGCGGCGCGGCCGGGGGAGTCCACCTGTGGGTCGAGGTCGTTGATGATGCTGTCGATGTCCAGGGCGGCAGAGCTCATGTCCGTGGCACGGGGTGATTATCCGTCGACCATTTTCGGGCAGCGCGGCGTCGAGTCGGATCCTCCGATGGTTCTTCCGGGGAAGGCCGGAAAACTTGTTCTCTGCTCTCTCTCGCTCGAGCCCGGGCTCTGGTGGCTATGGCGCTGGGGGCTTGAGGAAGAAGAGGAAGCAGAAGAGAAAACCGGAGGCTCCGAGGCGGCTATTTATAGCCGGAAATGCGTTGAGATGTGTTACAACGGCTATTTTAGACGTTGGATCCTTGACGCATGTCACGCCCGGAAATTCCGGGAAACGAGGGGACGGGGTGATAATGGCTATCTCCTCGTTTCCCGCGAGAATCTGTCAGAGATACATTTCAGGGTTTTTGACTAAACCCAAACGTCCGTGATGTCAGCACGTTTTCATCGCTGACGTCATGAAGTTCCTTCTCCATGAAGGCTCGTGGAAGAAAAAGGCGGATTCTGATAAGATCCGATTTTTGTGTTATGAATGATTTGGGAAAAAGAAGAATCAAGACAAAGCGCCAACATTTCTCGGAAAAGAATGCAAATTGACGAAAGGTGGCAGAATGAAGTTTCAATCCTTTTTAGGGGCTACTGTCAGATATATACCGATTAGGGGTATGTCTAGCATTGTCCTAAAGAGCCGGATTACCAGGGTGGCCTGTTGGTAATGGATCACAGTCCATCAGGCGGCCCAGTAAACTGACGCGCAGAAGCCGGATTCTAGAAGAACCCAGACCACGGCCCAAAGTGGTGCGGCTTGGAGTAGAAGGCGGATTCCTGCTTCCCAAGTTAGATACTTTCCGTAGTCTTCTAGGTTTCCTTTCTGTAAGCCCTAACCCGGCTATCTATATAAAGCCGGAAGAGAGAGAAGAAAGAGACAGACAATTATCTAGAAGCCAACTCGCCGAGAAGTTGATCCTCGTCGAGTTAGCGAAATCCCACTCACATTGTACTTTGTATACTTCAGGCTTCAGACCTGATTTAGTGAGATTGCAGGATTAGGAATGCCGCCTAGTTGCGACATACCGAACCTGGGTAAATTTGGTGTTCCTGGTTATCGTACTACCACGTCCCCCCACATCTCTACCAGTAGTCTCATGGCACCCCCGTGTATGAACTCGACTACGATGTCTCGACAGACAGTGTGGGGTTAACTAGATACGGGAATGCGACTTTAAGGTGTGCTTTGTACCCGTACGCAATGAATTGGTGTTTGTTATTCAACCGAAGAGTGGTTCAGAGTATCATAGTTAAGAGATATATTTATGCATTCAATTATGTTATTATTGTTGAGAGTGTTCACTAGTGAAAGTATGATCCGTAGGCCTGGTTTCTAAGCATTGATACACCGTTTACAATCAGTTCTGCTACATGTTTGCTTGCTGCCATTTTTATTTCAGATTGGTATTATCACTTATACATATCCATATTACTTGTATTTCACTCTCTCTTCGCCGAACTAGTGCACCTATACAACTGACAATTGTATTAGGTGTGTTGGGGACACAAGAAACTTCTTGTATCGTAATTGCAGGGTTGCTTGAGAGGGATACCTTTGATCTCTTCCTCCCTGAGTTCAATAAACCTTGGGTAATCCACTTAAGGGAAACTTGCTGCTGTTCTACAAACCTCTGCACTTGGAGGCCCAACACTGTCTACAAGAATAGAAGCGTTCATAGACATCAAGATCTTTTCTGGTGCCGTTGCCGGAGAGGTAAGGTAAAAGGTACTCACATCCTCGGGTGTGAGTGCTCAAAGTTATTTCCTTTAGAATCTACAATTATATCTTTTTGTTTTTTGTTTTTATTTTCACTAGCTAGGCTTAATGGAAAACAACAAAAATATAAGAGAGATTTATAATATTTATCTTGAGTTAGGACATGAAGTGTTTGAAAAGAAAATTAAAAAACCTATGGAGCTTTATTTTCTTGCTAGTAGCAACGTTATTAGTATGAATTCTTTGAACATCATTATTGCTAATTCTATGGAGAAGTCTAAGATTGGGGAAGCTAGTTTTGATGAATATAATATTTTTAGTCCCCCAAGTTTTGAGGAGGAAATTTTCTTTGATGATACTTTGCCTCCAATATATGATGATTACAACGATGAATATGTTATTTTCAGTCCACCTACTATTGAGGAGAAAGTTAATTATGATTATAATATGCCTCCTATATTTGATGATTATGGTGATGATAATAATAATGATAGCTATTTTTTTGAATCTGCTCCTACTGCTATTAATAAGAACGACTATGCTTATGTGGAGAGTATTAATTCTTTTATGCATGTGGCTCATGATAAGAATGTTTCTTGTGATAGTTATATTGTTAATTTTATTCAAGATGCTACTGAAAGTTGTTATGAGAGAGGGAAACCTAATTTTATGCATCTCAACAATATCAAGTTTCCCCTCTTTATGTTGAAATTTTTGAAGTTGCACCTATTTTGTCTTCCTATGCTAGCCACTTTGTGTTTTATTGATTTGTTCTTGTACAAGATCCTTTTTCATAGGAAGTGGGTTAGACTTGAATTTGTTTTACATTTTCTTCTTCATGCTCTCTTTTGCTTCAATTCATAATTCTTATGTGAGCATCTTCTCAAATTATCATGCTTAGCTAAAAGGCGTTAAAGAAAAGCACTTCTTGGGAGATAACCCATGGTTTTATTTTTCCTTTGTTTTTCTCTATTTTCTTTGATTCAAGGGGTTGTATACTTCTGTAGAAACTCTTTATATCTTTATTTTCATGTATTAGTTGTGCCAAGTAAAGTTCCTGACGGAAGTTGGAGTTGGTTTAGGATTTCTGCGGAGGAAACAGATTTCTGCTGTCCACCATAAAAAATCGTGAAAAATCCAGGAAGATCAGAATGACCTGAAATTTTTTGTGCTTATTACTAAGCTAATTCCGCAACTCTTGAATTCTTTAAGTTTTTCAATTTGAGCAGTGTAAGTGCCCCGAAAAAATTCGTCTTTACAGACTGTTCAGGTTTTGGCAGATTCTGCCATTTTTTCTTGCATTTGCTCTTTTACGAAGTCAAGTGGATTTATTGGTTCAAGAAACATCAGTAGATGTAGCTAATGTTTAAAAGTATCAATAGAACTTGTGCTCATACAGAACCCATGGATTTTCGATTTTTGCACTAACTCTCTAATGCGAATTACTCTTTGAGTGTGGTGTGAAGGAAGTTTTCAAGTGTCAAGAGAAGAGGGTGATATATGTGATCGAGAAGAGTGCAAGGTCAAAGCTTGGGGATTACCCCGTGGTTCATCTAAGAAAATTCTAAGAAGACTCAAGCATCTAAGCTTGGGGATGCCCAAGGCATCCTCTTCTTCATTAACAATTTATCAGGTCACTTCTAGTGAAACTATATTTTTATTCGGTCACATCATATGAATTTTACTTGGAGCGTCAGTTATTTTTGCTTTCAGTTTGTTTAGTTTTCTTTGTTGTAGTTTATAGTTGGATCCTATCATACTTGTTTTGGAGAGAGACACACTCTGTTTTCATTGCTTAGAACACTCTAGTTTTCATTCTTATTGTTCTGTGAGTGTTCAGTTTTTGCTAGTACTGCGTTTAGCCCTTGTTTTTCATGCATCTATTTTTCAGAGCTGTTAGTTCTAGTAGAGTTATTGTAACACCCGGGGGTTTTACCAATTAGAATTGTTTGTTTTCTTGTTGCATCATCATGTCATCATGGATTGCATTGCATTGCATTTTTTTTTGTTGAAACCCTCAAAAATATGTTTTCTCTAAAACCTTTTCAAATTGTCAACTAAAATATTTTTGTATTGCTTTCAAAATCTTCAGTTGACTTAGAAGTAAGTCATTGTTGTATCTAAATTATTTTACACACTTTCTCCTCCTATTTAAAACCCTCCCAAAAATCTTTTTTTCTTGGCTGGGAGAAAACCTTTTCTTCCATTTCCTCCTTAAGCCCAACATCATCCAGCCCACTAGTCCTCCCCATGCAGCCCACCACACCTCTATTCCATCTTCTTCCGTACATGTCACGCACCAGGCATGAACCTTCTGTCACTTTCCCCTCCATCATCCCCCCACCACCAATCCCCCACCTGCTCTCCTCCTTATCTACATCCCCTCCCCTCCAAAAACCCTAGCCCTACTGTCGTGGGATAATCACGGCAGATGTTACCAGGGGTAACTGATCTTGGGGCAAGTCGACACAGGCGTTCGGGAGAGGGTTTAGCTCAAGAGAAGACATGGTACAACTTGATCTGACAGCCGGCAATCGAAGTCGCCGGATCTCTATTCTCGATACAATAACTCGATTAGGGTTTACACTGGATACTCGATATCACACGGTATTGCTAGGGTTCTTAGATCTCTCTCTCTAAAACTATACCTGAGGGTCGGTTTATAAAGCACCCGTACCCCCTAACTTATTCGGCAAGGCATATTCCGGATCCTACATGAACACGGCGCACTAACCATAACTTTCCTTTACAATGGCCCATAACCCGGGCCGTTAAGCCCACAAGTTTGGGCCTCCAGAAGCTTCTTTATTCTTAGCCGAATCCTGCACGCCATCCTTCGAGCCGGGTTATTTCCTCATAGCTTGGCATACCGGGTTAGCATCCCCCTGTCAGTAGTCCCCAGAATAGCCTGGGCTTCATGGATCTCCTTGAAGCGCTTGCTATTCCCTGCAAAGATATAGATCATACGGGCGTATGAAGACCGGGTTAAGATGTTTTGATATTCGGCTAGGCCTCACTCCATGGTGGCCATGTGATAACCCGGATTTGGCCTCCAGATATTTAGGTTCAAATTCCCAGGTCCAGACTACCACAAAAATGCCAAGATCTCATGCTCGATAATCAGTCCCGTCATTACGGGGCAAATCCTTTCCTTCTTCTGTCCCAATGCCTCGCTCAATACTCAACGCATATCCCGCAAGATCTTCGCTGATAACCTTTACCCCGCGGTTTCCGGCTACTGGCCGTTAGGATAGGCTCACCCTTGCCTTATAAATAGTACTTAATGGGCAACCCTAAGCCTCTCACCACGCCACAACTTCCCCTCTTCTTCCTTGCTGCCAACACCCTCGCGACACCACCGTGAGGAGCTCGCACCGGTCACCAACGCAAGCTCACCAGCGACCGCGCCCGCCCTTGAGTCGCCTTACGCCACCGTCAAGTGTCATCGTTGCTCCTCCGTTTCTCTCATTCGAGCCACGCCGCCCATCGCCATCGTATTAGACTCCAATCTCCCCGGTAAGCTCCTCGCAACCAGTCAATCAATCCTCACAACTTTCAATTTACCCAAGATCGGATCTAGGTCAACCCGCAAGTCATTTGTCCGATTGCACCAAACTAGATCGACTCGAGGCTTGCCAACTCCTTTAATCATCTACCCTATAGTCACAAATGATCCTCCAACCCTCATTGATTACCAATTTTACTTAAAAATCATCCGCAAGCATTTCCATCTAGATCCGTTCCTCCTCAATTTTCCGCCTATTGCATTAACACCCGGAAAAACCCTCCTTTTCCAGCCATTTCATTTGCGATATAAATATGGGCAACCATCCGTCATCCCCGAATACCTTTCCCTATGTAAGTGACCAACAATTCCACAAGTGTGCTCAATACCCGGACAGTTCTCGACTTCGCACCTTCTTGATACCTTTATATTCGGATGCCTCAGTATTCCCGGGTCTTATTTCACACGCCTCTTCTCTTTATGTTTTGCAGGCTGGCCCCATGGCTCCCAAGCGACAAGGGAAACAGCCGGCTCCGACAAGGACCACCCAAACCATATCTGCCAACTGGGGGCGTTCCACAACCACCAAAGCCAAATTGGACGAGCTAGCCGAATTAGGAACCCTCCCTTCTCAAAAAGACATCCACTGGAGGGTCCCGGGTAATGAGACTCGCCCCACCCCCGAAGAAAACGAGGTAATCTGCTTCGTTGACCACGTGACCCGGGGATTTCGTCCTCCGGGTCATCCTTTCTTTAGGGAGGTCTTAGATCATTATGGACTCCGGGTGTTTGACATAGGGCCTAACTCCATGTTAAACATTACCCACTTCATTGTTCTATCTGAGTCGTACTTGTGCATGCCGCCGAGTCTGACTCTTTTCATTGAGTTATTCCAGTGCAAGCCGTGCCGCGAAAGCGGCGACGGAGCGCTTCTCACTTGCGGCGGGGTATCCATCCAACGCCGTAAGAATTCTCTGATGCCAACCCTCAACCTGCACTCCCACGTTAAACATTGGCAGCTATCCTTCTTTTACTGCCACGATACCTCCCCCGACAGCGAAAAGAAGCTGCCGGGTTACTCAGAGGCCCCCCTCAAGCTCTCCGAGTCTTTCAATGCCTTCGCATCAGACTCAGACAGGGAGGCAATCCTTCCTTCGCTAGCCAAGATAGCCATTCTCTCAGCCCAGGGCCTCCTAGGGCTCAATTTAATAAAAACTTGGGTCGATTTCCGAATCCAACCTAATTCCGTTCGCGCCAAATTGATGTGCGAGTACTCGGGGCACACCACAGACGCGCTCCGCTACTCCACCAAGAGCTTTGCGACCGGTGATACTATAAAGACTATCAAGGGCTTCTTGGCGGAGAAGCTGGAGGCGATAAAAGGCATCGCCGGGTTACCTCCGTTTACCCGGGAAAATCTAGCTCCAGCGGTAATACCCGGCGCTCATAGCTTGTTTCCGCATTTCAACTCGATACTGCTTCTAAGCCTTTAATCTTATCTTTTTACCTCAGGCTGGTGACCCTTTCTGGAGAGTTGAACCACTCCCCCCCTCCAGAGACCCGGAAGAGGAGGACGAGGCGACTGACGATAGTGAAGGTATTCACTCAGGATCTGCATATTTTTACTTGCATTACTTTCCTCTCGTCTGTCTTTTTTCCAATGAATGCACACCCGGTTCGCAGGGCTAGAGGACGAGGGTGGAAACAATGAAGACGACCCGGAGAGAACCGAGTCTGACCCAGAGGCAACAGTCGGGGCCAAGAGGAAAGGCAGGGGGACAGTGTCCAAGGTTCCTTTTTCCTCATTATCCTCTGAACCTTACTCCTTTGACGTCATGCGACTACTTAACCATCAATTATCAAATTCATCATGCTTGAAGGATTCCCTCCCAGCCAAGCGCAGGGTAACTCGGAGCTCCCCAGGTGAAGATCCACTTAACCCGGGCATTTCCACCCCCTCGGTCCCTCGTGGCAGTGCTCCTCCATCTCGCTCTTCCAACTCTCCTCAGCGCCACCCTTCTCCTAACCACCCACGTGCCGGGCAATTCCGGGTTCCATTAGTGGTTCCTGCGAATACCTCGTCTACTTCAAGTGGCGAGCTCCCATCGGATTACACCGTAAATGCCGGGTAAGTTCTTGCCTTACTATTTCTTTTTGCCTCTAGCGAACTTTCATCCGAGCCGCCGTCATCATTAATAACTGCCTTTTTTCATCTTTCTTTCAGCGCTCAGGTCACCGTCAGTGACCCGGAAAACACAGAAACGGATAACCTCCAGGTGGAGAAGCCGACTGACGACGCAGACGCCGCAACTGGTGGTGATGCGGCCACTAACCGGGAACAAGGCCCTCTGAACAATCCACTTTCCCAAACCGTCGGATCTCCTTCCTTATCGGAACCAGTAGACGAAGAGATAGAAATTCTAGATACAAAGATAAGCTCTCCCAACCCGGACACTCAGACTGTCCGGGTCTCCACTCCAAATGCAAGGGGAACCCCCCTACCAGATGATCAAGCTGCCGGCTCTTCCGGGACTCGCTCCGAGGAGTTAACTTTTGCCCAGATGCTAGAGACCCTGCGCGCCTTAAGGGCTAACGAGGAAAATATCTTGGGGTCTTTGATAACCAAACACGAGGTAAGTTTGATTAATGTTGCTTGTACCTTTGTCCAGTCCCCAAGTTCCGAGGGAGTTCATTCATGACTTGCTCGGTACTTTTATTATACCAATGACTGATAACTGTGCTCTTCTACCTGACCAATGCTTTCTTAACATCCATGCAGTCTTACGTGACTCAATACGAGGAGAAACTTGCGGACGCCGCCAAGCTTGTTGAAAAGGAGATATCTTTACGTGAAGCAGCCGAGGCTGAAGCCAGGAGGAACAGGCAATTAATGAAGAAGTACCGAAGAAGGGCTCACCAAGCCGAAGATGACCTGACAAGCCTTTCCGTCAAAATATCTGACACCTATCGTTCTTTGCTTGGTATGCTTCATTCTCCGGTTTTATCCTTTTGACAAACAACAAAAGTTGTCCGACTTATATCTTCATTTTACTTCAGGCCCGGACGAAGCCATGCCGGATGAAGATGACATTGCCAAGCTGAAAACCATAAAGAGTGCTATCCGGCAGCTATGTGCCGGGACCAGATGGATCCTTGACGAGTTACGGTGTCCGGGCAGAGGACATGTTGACCTGAAGAGGCTGTTGGACGCCCTATCCACTGTTCCCGAGTGGATTCGGCACTGGAAGCGCTCATCTTGCCGGGTTGGAGTGACCCGGGGGCTTGCGCTTGCGAAAGCTTATCTCCCCAAGCTCGAGTTAGCGAAGCTTATGGGCGGCTTCCCAGAGTTCAAGCTTGACGGATCCAAGTTTTCAGTAAATGATTTCCAGGCCGTCCAGAAGGAGGTCCGTTACCCGGCCAGCGTAATTGCTGATGAACTGGATGTTAACATACTTGTTCCAGCATATGATTCTGCCGACAAAGCAATTAAGTCGGATCTTCCTGAGCCTTATGACATGCCTGCCCGGTGGAAGGAGGAAGCTGCTGCGATAAGGGCGGAGGCTGCCAAGAAACAAGCTGAAGCCGGCTCTGCTCCTGCTGCCTCAACATCAGTCGTTCCGCCCCCTGCAGGGGCTGGCGCCGCCGATCCGGGTGTTGCTGCTACCACCAATGATGGCAAGGGTAAGGCCAAGATGGGCGCGGAGTGATATATGGTTTCCGATGCCTCTTCTTAAGCGTCAGTCGGTCGACATACTTTTTGAAACAGTCATTTTTTAGGCGGTGCGCCTGTGCACCTTTGATATTTTTTCACCAGTATTTTGTAATGCACACTAAGGCCTTGATATACTCGATGCCTGTTCCGACCTTTGTAAGTTTAAGCTCATCTGTTCTCGATATCTGGTTTTATTTATTGCTCCTTTTGTGAAAACTCAATTTCCGGGTCTCATGGGTATTGACAAGCGGATTTTGCTTCGAAGTCCCCAAGTCCCCAAGACTCGGATATTTGGATTTTTGCAACTATACAAGTAAGCCAGTTCTTTCCAAGATTTCAAGCTACCGGGCCCGGATTGCCGAGCCTAGGACACTTGATCTTGAAAAGGCAAAAAAATGCTTATTGCTATTTTCACAAAGATCCATGAGTTGTTTCACATCGGTTTTGAAGTTATGCTTAATAGTCATTGAGTTTCCAGCTATTCAGCCTTGTACTCTGCATAACTTGTGGTTTAGATGACCCTTTTGACTGTCTTGTACTGTAAGCCGGCTTTCGCGTGGATACCATGTTGTTACATCAATACGAAGACGTAGCCAGCCAATTCCCGTCGGGTTTCATGACTAACTGCCATCGTAAGCGAACAAATCATGCCACTTTAATGCGAGTCACATCGAGCTTAAGTAAGAGTAGCCAAGAAATTTGGACTTCTTTGTCCGGTTATAAGATTGTAGCCGTACTCGTTTGCGAGTAATCGGCCCTTATAACTCATAGGCATCATGGCCGGGTCTTTGAGTTTGTAACTGTGCTATTTAAGCGACCAGCCCCCAAGACCTAGATATACGCATCGTACCGAGAATACATAACCTGATAACAACCATCTCTTTTCTTGATAACTATCTCTTTACTTGATATGAAAAACTGATAACAACCATCTCTTTTCTTGATAACCATCTCTTTACTTGATATGAAAAATGTAGGTCAGCAAGCCGCCTCATTAAAAACCCGTCCAGTCCCCAAAGGTGCCCTGGATAGGAAAAGAGTACGTCAGAAAACCTGCTGCCTATTACATCGTGCAATTCCACTTGCCAATATAGTCTTTACTCAGTATAATACGGACGCAGCTGAGCCACGTTCCATGGTCTATCTCTTTCTTGCATAGATGAAGTGGTGTGTGCGGTGTCATTGACTGTAGCCGACTCTTCCCTTGCATCTATCAAATAATATGATCCGTTATGTAGGCTCCGGCTTATGATAAATGGTCCTTCCCATGGTGGTGATAATTTGTGTTTTCCTTCGTTTGACTGTACCAGACGCAGAACCAAGTCTCCTTCCTGGAATACCCGGGTCTTCACACGCCGGCTATGATACCTCCGTAGATCTTGCTGATATATGGCTGATCTTTCCAGGGCTTGTTCTCTTTGCTCTTCTAACATATCTACGGCGTCCTGCCGGGTTTTTTCGTTCTCTACTTCGACGTAAGCTGATACTCTGGGCGAATCGTGAATAATATCACTTGGTAACACTGCTTCCGCACCATAGACCATGAAGAAGGGTGTCATCTGAGTGGATCTGTTAGGTGTAGTGTTGATACCCCAAACCACAGAAGGAAGTTCCTCGACCCATGCACCAGCGGCCCTGACACAGGGAACTCGCAATCGTGGTTTTAATCCGCGAAGCAATTCTTGGTTTGCCCTCTCCAGTTGTCCATTGGCCTGGGGATGAGCCACCGATGCCACATCGAGCCGGATTCCATTGTTGCCGCAAAATTTCTCCATCTCACCAAGGGACATGTTGGTTCCATTGTCGGTAATTATGCTGTGGGGATACCCAAACCGGTAGATAATCCTTTTCAGGAACTTGACTGCTGTAGCCGCTTCGCAATTAGTAACTGGCATAACCTCAACCCACTTGGTAAACTTATCAATGGCCACCAAAAGATGTGTTTTCTTGCATGGTGACATATGGAAAGGGCCAACCATGTCCATACCCCAGACGGCAAACGGCCAAGTTAACGGGATAGTCCGCAACTCCATAGCCGGCACGTGGGTTTGGCGAGCGTACCTTTGACATCCGTCACACCTTGCTACCAACCGCTCCGCATCCGTTAGGGCCGTGAGCCAGAAAAACCCGTGTCGATAAGCTTTAGCCACAAGAGACCTTGTGGACGCATGATGTCCACAGTCGCCTTCATGGATTTCCTTGAGAATCTGTCTGCCCTCTTCCGGCGCCACGCAGCGCAAAAAGACTCCTGCTGCACTTCTTTTGTACAATTCCCCATTGATGATAGAGTACCCCTTTGCTCGCCTCAAAATTTGCCTTGCTAATACCTCCTGTTGTGGTAACCCGCCTCGTGATAGGTAGGCCAAAAACGGTTCTGTCCACTCGGGAATAGTACGTACAGTGGCTACGAGCCCTGAATCCGAGTCTTGATTTGCCAATTCCTCCTCTGACTCGATTTTAACTGATGGTCGCCATAATTCGTCCAGGAAAACGTTAGGTGGAACCGGCTCTCTGCGCGAGCCGAGTCTGGCGAGGGCGTCGGCTGCCTCGTTCTTTCTTCTGTCTATATGCTCCACCTTATACCCGGAAAAACATCCTGCTACCCTATCAACTTCCCTGCGGTATGCCGCCATAGTTGCGTCCTTTCTGTCCCACGTTCCTGACACCTGTTGTACCACAAGGTCCGAGTCTCCGAAGCACCGTATCCTCTTGATGTTCATCTCCTTGGCTACCTTTAAGCCATGCAATAGGGCCTCATACTCGGCCACGTTGTTGGAACAGTCGAAGTGAATTTGTAGCACGTAACTCAATTTGTCCCCTTTGGGTGATGTTAGCACCACCCCAGCTCCTGATCCCTCGTACTGCTTTGATCCGTCGAAGTGCATGACCCATGACTCGGAATTTGGAACCGTTGCAGTCATGCCTGTATGTGTCCAATCGTTAACGAAATCAACTAAAGCTTGAGACTTGATTGCTGACCTGGGTTCGTAGTTGATATGATAATCCCCCATCTCTATCGCCCATTTGGCTATTCTTCCCGTCGCGTCCGAGTTTCTGATGATATCCGACATTGGTATTGAGCTAACCACTGTTATCGGATGCTCTTGGAAATACGGCTTCAACTTCCGGCTAGCCATAAAGACCCCGAACACCAGCTTTTGCCAATGCGGATAGCGCTGCTTTGCTTCTGATAATACCTCACTGACGTAATAAACCAGCCTCTGAACCGGGTAACCTTTCCCGTCCTCTTTGCGTTCCACGACAACCACTGCGCTAACGGCTCGGGGGCCAGCTGCCACGTATAGCAACATAGGCTCTTTAGGACCCGGCGCCGCTAGTACTGGTGCTTCAGATAATTGCTTCTTTAGTGCTTCAAACGCTTCATCTGCCTCTTCGTCCCATACGAATTTATCCGATTTTCGCAAGAGCCGATACAAGGGTATTGCTTTTTCTCCGAGTTTAGATATGAACCGGCTCAAGGCTGCTACACAACCCGTGAGCTTTTGAACATGCTTCAAGTTCTCCGGCTTTTTCAAACTCTGGATTGCCTTGATTTTATCTGGATTTGCCTCAATTCCTCTCTCGGAAACTATGAAGCCGAGTAATTTCCCAGCCGGAACTCCGAACACGCACTTCGTTGGATTAAGCTTCATCTGGTACCTCCTCAGGTTTTTGAATGTCTCCTTTAGATCATCGATAAATGTCTCCGCCTTCCTGGTCTTGATGACCACGTCATCCACATAAGCATGGACGTTACGTCCGATTTGGTCCTCAAAGCACTTTTGAATACACCGTTGGTAAGTTGCGCCAGCGTTCTTCAACCCAAATGTCATAGTTTTATAACAAAATGCCCCAAACGGGGTTATGAATGATGTTTTCTCCCAATCCTCCCTTTTGAGCTTAATCTGATGATACCCGGAATATGCATCCAGGAAGCATAACAGATCGCTTCCAGCTACTGCGTCTATAATCTGATCTATCCTTGGGAGCGCGAACGGATCCTTTGGGCAATGCTTGTTGAGACTAGTGAAGTCAATGCACATCCTTCACTCGTTGGTCTTTTTCATCACCAGAACCGGGTTAGCCAACCAATCCGGGTGAAACACTCCCATGATAAAGCCGGCTGCCAATAGCCGAGCGATCTCTTCGCCTATAGCTTTCCTTCTTTCCTCATTCATTTTCCTCAATCCTTGTTTCACGGGCCTGGACTTGGGATCCACATGCAAACTGTGCTCAGCCAATTCTGTAGGGATACCCGGCATGTCGCTGGGTGTCCAGGCAAACACATCTGCATTCGAGCGAATGAACTCCACGAGCGCTCCCTCCTGCTCTTTTCCCAGGTTAGACCCTATGGTAAACTGCTTAGTAGAATCCCCTTCGACAAAATCTATCTTCTTGGTGTCTTGCGCTGCCTTGAATTTTGCTCTCTCATCCTCAGTATTCGGCTTTTTCAAGGCTGTTCTATCGTCCGGATTTACTTGAGACCGGTAATATTCGAGCTCTTCCTTCCTGCATGCCTGCTCGGCCATAACTGAATCTCCTTCGTCGCACTCGGCCGCTATATCCCGGTTCCCATGTATAGTGATGGTCCGTTTAGGACACGGGATTTTCAGCTGCAAATACACGTAGCACGGCCTAGCCATGAATTGGGCGTAAGCCGGCCTCCCCAACAGCGCGTGGTAAGGACTGCGCAACTTGACCACCTCGAACGTGAGCCACTCCACTCGATAATTATCCGTCGATTCCCCAAAAGCAACTTCCAAGGTGATCCTTCCCTCGGGGCTCGCCGAGTGACCCGGTACGATCCCGTGAAAGATTGTTGAACTTTTCTGCAGCTGGGACTCTTTGAGACTCATCCGTAAGAAGGTCTCCCAATAAAGGATGTTGATGCTACTTCCACCGTCCATCAGGACCTTCTTCAGCTCGTAACCATTAACCTGTGGAGCAACCACCAACGCCAAGACTCCTGGACGCTCCACCTTTTCCGGATGATCTCTTCTACTCCACGTTATCTCTTGTTCTGCCCATCTAAGATATCCCGGCGCGGCTGATGAAACCGAATTTGCCGCTTGCTTTGATGTCTCTTTGTTCCTGCTAGAAGTTCCTGTAGTATGCACATGATATTGTCCTTTTAAGTTAGTCGTTCGTACCGTGTCGACGAAGATATTGATCCGGCCGATCGTCAATATAAATCCGGACTCGAGGTGATCCGATTCTGGCCCCCAGCCGGGATCGTCCACCAACTTTTCTTCTTCGTGGTCGATGTAGATTTCGCCAATGACAAGATTCTCCATGCCCTTCCGAGCTTCTCCCGTGATGTAGACACCTTTGGACGCAGGCCCCACGGTGGGCGCCAACTGTCGTGGGATAATCACGGCAGATGTTACCAGGGGTAACTGATCTTGGGGCAAGTCGACACAGGCGTTCGGGAGAGGGTTTAGCTCAAGAGAAGACATGGTACAACTTGATCTGACAGCCGGCAATCGAACTCGCCGGATCTCTATTCTCGATACAATAACTCGATTAGGGTTTACACTGGATACTCGATATCACACGGTATTGCTAGGGTTCTTAGATCTCTCTCTCTAAAACTATACCTGAGGGTCGGTTTATAAAGCACCCGTACCCCCTAACTTATTCGGCAAGGCATATTCCGGATCCTACATGAACACGGCGCACTAACCATAACTTTCCTTTACAATGGCCCATAACCCGGACCGTTAAGCCCACAAGTTTGGGCCTCCAGAAGCTTCTTTATTCTTAGCCGAATCCTGCACGCCATCCTTCGAGCCGGGTTATTTCCTCATAGCTTGGCATACCGGGTTAGCATCCCCCTGTCACCTACCTCCCCTTCTCTTCCGCCGCCATCTCCCTTCCACACCTCTCTGTCCATCTCCACCCCAAAACATCAACCGAGAGAGAACATGAGCACCTGGCCGTCGCCTCTCCGCCATGGACGTCCTCTGGCCAAGCTGAAGCAAGTAATCGGACCACGTTGTCGTCTACTACCTCTACACACGAGGGTTTGCCAAGAGAATGGACTACAAGGCCGTCGGCGTCCTCTTCTTCATCTCCGGCCAGCCTCATTCGCCGGCGAAATTCGTCGCCGTCGTCCTTCTCCAAGCATGATCGACTACTACAAGCCCCTCCCGGTGAGGTCCTCGTCCGATCACGAAATTTACCTGCCCTTTTGCATCCTCTAGGCGCCGTCTCCAGGTGCTACCCCTTCGGCAGCCGTGGCTTCCTCCTGGTTCAGCCTGGGCTCCCACACATAGCAGCACACACATCACAACTTGCTGCTCTTGCACTAATCTCCCACACATCATCTGCGCCTGGGAGCTCACACACACGAACGTGAGGGTCACCAGTAGCGCTATCTGTAGTTTCTGGTCGCTGCACCTGGTCACCGTCGCCTGTTGGCAACGTCCTGCAACTCCGATTCGGAATCTTGAATTCAGTTTCGTCAGATAGCACCGCCCGTTTGCACTTCATCTTGCTTCAGATCCGTATCCCTACACAACCCGAGCACCAGCCCAGTGGCACAAACCCCACCCGCGCACGCCCGAGGGCGCTGGTTCGAGTCTCCCTCCGCGCAGGAATAAAGCCCCCCTTTTTCTGCTTTGCCACGCGCGCACGCGGGCCCCACCTGTCATCGACAGTGGAGGCCACGCAAGCACCCGCACACACGCCACGCAGGCGCCAGCTGGGTGCTGGCCCACTGGTCAGTGACCCAGGGCACGTCTGCACTGCGTGACAACAGTCCCAGGGATTTTTCTATGATTGTTTTCTCTCACGTTTTGGTCCCTAGAATTACAGATTGATCCCTGGTTTTCAAAATTGAATAACAAATTCATACTAACTCCAATTTCACAAAGTAAAATATGTTTTCCATGCAGAATTAAATAAACTTTCCAAATATAAACTTTGTTTTCTGTTTTCAATAATGTAAATTGCTGAAAACAATAATTCTTTGTTTAATGCATTTAAAATTGCCAATTTAATTACTTGCTCATTTCAAACCCAAATTCAACATATAAAATATGTTTTCCAATCAAAATTCTCTGTACTTTTCAAATATACAATTTGTTTACTGGTTTTCCTAATTAAAAGTTGTGCAATAATTCAATGCTTTAATTAAACCTTTTAAATTGCAAAAATTCATAATTAAATATTTAAAATTCCAAATTTGGCAAATGAGATATCACATTGAAGCTAATGTTGTATACATTCTGTTTTCATCATCCACCATGCCATTTAATCACTTCAACCTAATGCTTGCTTGTAATTCACTTAAATAACTATGCATGCACCTGGGATTTTCCAAATGCAACCTTATCTTTGCATTTGGGCCCATTTAAAATGTTTCATCATGTCTTGTATTTATTTTGATGCACCCTTTAACTTGTCATGCATATAAAATAGGATCATGCTGGATCTTTTGCCGTACTAGTAATTGTTGCATCCGGTGTTTGTTCTAGTTCGTTGCTTCTTCGCGGATAGGACGCTGAGATGATGTGAGCAACGACAAGTTCTGCTACCTCTCCAAACTGGATTCCAGGCAAGTATACTCACTTGCTACCCATGTTGCCTTTCCTCACTTGTTACCGATTCTTTCCGTTGTCTTTATGCTAGCCTTATGATTCGATGCTTGTGTCTCGATCCTATCATATGTTTACCTTGCAACCATGATATAGCCTTCCTTCCACTTCCTATTAACTGTTGTTTGTTTACCTTGTTGGCCCTCGTGTCGTAGTTGCATGCTTAGTGTTGTTTGCGCTCAAGTCTTGTTGTCCGTCTTATCACCTGTTTAGTTTGATAGTTGGGTTTCAACTTAATCAACAACATGTTAATGTTTTGGGTAATAATAATTTGATGATAAGGCACCGGCAGGAGGCCCGGCGTGGTTTTGAGGCCTGCTAGTGTCAAACTTAATTAGGAAAAGGGTCTTGTCCTCCGATCCATGATGAGCGCACTAACCGCATGTGGGAAGCGTGTATGGGCGCCCCCCGCAATTCTGATTCGATTCACATCTCGTCCAAATCGCCACACTTAGTTCGGGCTTTCCATTTGATGCATGCATATGCAGGTGCGAACCCTTGGCGCCAGGGTGGAACTTTTGTAGTCGGCATTTAGGGCGGCGTGGTCTTAGAGTGCTATGAGGGTCCCCCTTTTCTTCGTGGGGGCTCGATTAGCCGCGCACGCACAACACGTGGTTCTTTGGGCTTGATGCGAAGAAGAGTTGGGTTGTGTTGAGTGCCTCGCTTGGTGGAAGTGCATTTCCATCTGGCGGGTTATTCTTACGTGTACGGCCAAATTGGTGCATCCCTGCAGGGTTAATCTTCTCGAGAAGCCGTGTTGTCCGCGGTTATGGATGACTTGGTGAAAGTGCTGGCTAACAAGTACTCAGACAACTTACACTTAACGATGATAACTTGACTAGTAAGATAGATTACCTCCACCATAAAAATGAATGTCATCTTAATCAACAGTGTGAGTTTCCTTGGGTTGCTTCCTTAGTAGGGGGTAACACTGGATGGGTATTGTTTGGTGAGTAGTTATAGTTGGTTTTGTCGCGCTATCTTATCCCTTTCTTTTAGCCGGATGTTGTAGCGTGTCTCTGTAGTTAGTTAGTGCAGCCCGCTGCCGCTTCTTTGCAATAATCCCTTCCTTCCGTTCTACCCAAAGTATTTGTATCTTGTGATGATTGGTTACGCTGGTATCTTGTGAGTATGGTTTATCCACTTGCCAGTACTTAATAGTACTGACCCACGAATCCATTTCGTGGCTGCATATTCCACATTGCAGTCAACAGGTTTGAAGTCTGACGACGTTAGCTTGGGAATCCCTCCGGCTTGGCCTGGGCAGGGATTGGACGCCATCGGTTATCTTCAGGACTCTTAGTCCAATTTGTATCTTGTCCGTAGTCGGACACTATGTTGTTTCTTCCGCTGTTATTTGGATCTTTGTATTGTATCAGTTGTATTCCTGACTCGTTTGAGTCGTCTTGTATATATCTTTTCTGTTGTTGTTGCGGAATATTCGTGAACTGTTGTAATGTTATCACAAGTGGCAACCTGGAATCGGTTATTATGTGGATTTTGGCGGAAATGCTGAAATCTGCATAGTGCCCGATCCCGGGGCGTCACAGTTATGTTAGTACTCTCTTGTTTCATTGCTATATTATTTGGAGAGTTTTTGTTGTTTGGTGTTTGATGGAAATAGAAAATGCTACATGTGGTAGATGGTATAACGAAAAAGTTTGCATATTCTTGTAGATCACTAAACTGTTTCATTTGATTATTTGCTGTTGTTTTGAGATATTAATATGCTTAATGGTAAACTTGTTGGGTTAGTAGAGTAAAAACAATTAATGGTTGGTCTAGAAGTTTGAAACTGTGCCATACTCAAATAACCAGTTGATAGGATAATGGTATATGACTTCTTTGATGATAGCAATCGTGATGGCTTTTTGTTACGCGCAACGGTCGGGGTAGCTAACAGTGACTTGTCACTTTGATGGACCCTCTTGGAGTGATTTTTATTATGCCTTGTGAGATCATGATTTTATTTGGAATATTTTAACTTGTGAGTTCTATGTTGCAGTTTTCTGGCACTTCCACCATCCATATTTGCTAGCCTCTTCGGTACTGTGCATTGCTCATTCTCATATTGAGTGTTGGTGCAAACTTAGCTAGTGCATCCAAACCCCGTGGGAGAACTTTGTTCTTCTACACATAAGCCAAAAAATTTTATTCGTCAAAACAGCCACCATACCTACCTATCATGGCATTTCTATAGTCATTCCGAGATATACTGCCATACAAAATCCATCATCATTATGTTACTTGTCATGCTTCATTGTTATTTTGCATACTACTACACTGGCAGGAGCATTTAATTTTATTTACATCAGAGATATTTAATTTTGAGTTATGGGTACTAAAAGTGTGATGATTCATTGTAAAATAGTGTTGCCCCTACCGGTGAGGTTATATAAAAAAAGGGAGAAAAATCCCAAAAATAAAAAATAAAGAAATGGCAAAAGAGAGATAATAAAGAGAGAGGGGGCAGCACTACTATCATTTATTCCACACTTGTGCTTTGTTTAGCATCATTACTTTAGTTGGAGAGAGTTTTCATATTATGACTTGCATAACTATGTGGGGAACTTAAATTATAGAACTTGGCTTGTATATTCCAATGATGAGCCTCCTCAAAAGATTTCTATGCCTTCGTGAGCAAGCAAGTTGGATGCACCCCCACTAGTTTCATTGGAGAGCTTTCATACACTTATAGCTCTATGTGCATCCATTGTGTGGCAATCACTACTCCTTGCATCATTTGATTATAAGACTTCCTCTTGTCTAATTATCACTTTCAGTTGTGTGATACTTTCTTCCATTGACCATCCAAACCCCCAATAATGTTCTTTTAGCTACAACATCCTGGTGCTAGGAACCAATACAGAATGCTTGCTTGTTTTGAGTGCACAATTAATTGAATGGTTTTCCTACGTGCATATTGTTGTCACTTGACTTGATCCTAATAGGATTTGTTGTGAGATTTTGATGCCTTCGATGATTATATTGTTGTTCTTGAAGCTTAAATCATCTTTAATATAGTTTACACAGTGGATTGTCTTTTAGTGTTGATTCATTGAAAGGTTTTACTTTGTTTTTCCTAATGTTTTATACATTACTCTTTGATATCAACTACAAACCACAAACTTTATTCATTTGATCCTAGTTTACATGCTTTACATTAATATGATAATCAAGTTTATGTTGGTAGCATGTCACCTCGGAAATTATGTGTTTTTATAGTTTACCTACTCGAGGACGAGTAGGAACTAAGCTCGGGGATGTTGATACGTCATAAACATATCCTTAAAGTCTGATGTTCCATGTTGTTTTCATGCCATATGGTACATGTTTTCCTTACACTTTATGTCATTTTTATTGATTTCCCGGGACAAACCCATTGACAAGATGCCATAGAGCCAATTCTTTTTTCTGCTGTTTTTCGTTTCAGAAAAGCTGTTCTGGAAATATTCTTGGAATTGGATGATTCAAAAGCCAGAAGTCTTAGAAGTTTTGGAGGGTCAAGGAAGTCCCGAAGCAACCCGGACGGGGGCCACATGGTGGCCACACCATAGGGTGGCGCGGGTCCTCCTGGCCGCGCCACTAGGTGGTGTGGCCCCCTGGCCACCCCTCAGCATCGCCCTTTCCCCTATATATGCCCCCCCGATGCATAAACCCTAAAAAAACGACCTTTTCCACCAAAAACATCTGTAGCTCCGCCGCTGCCGACGACAAGTTTTGGGGGACAAAAATCTCTGTTCCGGCACCCTGCCGGGACGAGGAAGTGCCTCTAGAGCCATCTCCATCGACTCCACCGCCATCTCCATCGCCGTTTCTGTCTCCTATGATGAGGAGGGAGTAGTTCTCCCTCGGGGCTGAGGGCTCTACCGGTAGCTATGTGCTTCATCTCTCTCTTCCATGGTGTGATCTTTATGTGATCATGAGCTTTGTAATCTAGTTGAATAAGTAGATGTACTCTTTGTCTGTTATGCTATTCAAGTGGTTCTGTTATGATATCTCCATTAACACTTTGATCATGGTGTAAAGGTGACAGTGTGTGCACCGTGTGGTCTAGCATGATATTTATATCTTGTGTTGGATGACCCTATGAAATTGTGGTGTTTCTCTAGTAACTTCTAGGGCTCTCATAGTGACAGTGTGGGGTTAACTAGATACGGGAATGCGACTTTAAGGTGTGCTTTGTACCCCTACGCAATGAATTGGTGTTTGTTATTCAACCAGAGAGTGGTTCGGAGTAGCATAGTGAAGAGAGATATTTATGCATTCAATTATGTTATTATTGTTGAGAGTGTTCACTAGTGAAAGTATGATCCCTAGGCCTTGTTTCTAAGCATTGATACAACGTTTACAATCAGTTCTGCTACATGTTTGTTTGCTTCCATTTTTATTTCAGATTGCTATTATCGCTTATACACATCCATATTTCTTGTATTTGACTCTCTCTTCGCCGAACTAGTGCACCTATACAACTGAGAATTGTATTAGGAGTGTTGGGGGACACAAGAGACTTCTTATATCATAATTGCATGGGTTGCTTGAGAGTGATACCTTTGACCTCTTCCTCCCTGAGTTCGATAAACCTTGGGTAATCCACTCAAGGGAAACTTGCTGCTGTTCTACAAAACTCTGCACTTGGAGGCCCAACACTGTCTACAAGAATAGAAGCGTGCGTAGACATCAATTGGTGCCTTCTCGAAGATGGAGGATGATGAGGCTGGAGGAAGAAGAAACAAGAACAAACCGGATGGGACCAAGATGGTGAAGGAGAGGATGAAGAGGGAGTCCGAGGCTTCAAGTTTGAAGGAGAGGATTGAAAACATGGTCAAGTCCAATGAGGTTTGTGTGGCCAAAACTTTGGAGCAAAAGAAAGAATTGGAGGAGAAGAAGGCGTAAGAAAAGCTTGCCAAATGGCAACACGCGAAGGAGGAAAGCTTGCGCAAGGACGCCATTAAAGAGGAGAAAGCCCTTGTCGAGGAGAAGATAGCCCTTGCCGAGGAGACCAAGTCCATGGAAAAGCTACTCGCGGAGGAGAATAGGATCATGTCGATGAACCACAATGAAATGGATGAAGTGACCCTCGACTGGCACAAGTTGGCAAGAATAAAGATCTTGGAGCGAAGGAGGAAAGCAGCGATGGGAAGAGGCCATGCTGTGCCAAGGGTGGATGGTGGTGCGGAGTGATGGGATGCGTACTTTGGTCTTAATTTGGATGTACTATGTTTAATTTTGTCAAAAGCATGAACTCTGTCTTTTTTCGGTTTGAGGGCTTGGTCTGGTAGCCGCGGAATAGACACTGCATACTGAACCTGCAAATATGAAATCCCCACCGATTTGGGGTGTCTGTTCCGCCCCGGCCTTTTTTGTCCCATAAAACCCTGTTTTTTGTGCCATAAAACCCTGTTTTTTGTGCCCCTTATCCGCGTTTACGGGGTCGCGGGATAAGGGGTCTGCTAGATATGCTCTTAGCACTTGCTCTGTTCCCAATGTTTTAACCATTTTTCACATTCACTTCACTCATATTAGTATGTATCTAGCCAACACGAGCAATAAAGTACAACATCTTATATTTAAAAACAGAGGGAGTAATATTTATGTAATTAATTTATTAATTATTGAGAAACATTCATTGCAAAAACATAGAAACAATTCGTCCACTAAGAAATGTTCAGTGGTGACGAAAAAAACCACGCATTTTTTTTTGCAGGTTTACAAAATATTACTCCATCCGTTCGAAATTAGAATAGGTTCTACCTTTTTTATGAATTTATATGGACAAGACTCAATGCGTCCGTTCTATTCACTCAATTCAGTACTTAGCTCATATTGAAATATCTAAAATACTTTATAATCCAAAACAAATAAGGTAAAATATATGTTTTTGCAAATAAATACGTTCATTTTTTAAGAAAAAAAATTCACGGGCGAACACATATATCAAAGAAGGTTCATATATTTATAAAAAATTCATTTATTCTCAAAGATTTTTATATTTAAATAATGTTCATGTATTTATCCTCAACTAACACCACAACGTCACCTCTACAAAAGAAAAAAAAACTAAAACCGCAACGGAGTTGGAAGCTCAATGTGGAGGCTCAGAAGTTAGCTCGTGTTGTCACTTCTCTCCCTTCGGGGCCGCCATATATGCCATATGAATCTCCAAATCATGTACCGATCTCTATGCCCATTTCGAACATTATCTAATAAATTGGGTCTGTAATTCTAAAAAAAAAACTGAAAGCACAGAAAAAAAAGATTATACTCCTAGTACGGAGAGAGTATTATTATGTTGAATTTTTTATTATTATTAATTATGTAATCACTTCATTACTTACTAAGATATATTCATTCAAAAATATGGAAAATATTCATGCACTAAATTATGTCTACTCGTGACAAATAAAAGTTCATGCATTTACAAAAGTAAATGTTTACAAAATTGTTCATGTATATTCAAAAATATTTCATGTTTCAAAAATGTTCATAAGTTAAAAAAAATCAACTATATCGGATAAGGATCTTATATTTAAAAGAATGTTCGCATGATTTAAAAGAGTTCTTACATTTGAATTTTTTTCATACATGTCAAAAAAGATGTTTATGTTTTATAAAAGAATGTTCTTGGGTTCATAAAATATTCATGTGTTCCAAGGACAGTCGATGAGGGTGTACCAGGTGAGGGCCCCAATTCCAGTACATGTTGTGTGCATCACCATGGATTTGAAGGTTAAACTGTTTGTGCTGCTCGTCTGTACTGGGAAAGATGAAGGGTAAGAGGTAGGAGATGTACTTGTCCGTCAGCAGCGAAGGACCAAGTCTAGTGCGGCTCAACCAACTGGTTCGTGGTGGGTGCATTTGTCAACTGAAATAAACTCGCCCAATGTGCAACTGTTTGGTATATTTCTATGTGTATACAAAGATCACCAAAGGTATATATATAGGAGAGAGAGGGAAACTCTAAGCCTAACTCCAACCGAACCGATATACAATATTCAACACCCCCCGCAGTCGAAACTGGGTTAGAAACAACATTGAGACTGGTTCGGAATTCTTGGAATACGGCAATTGGTAATCCTTTGGTGAAGATATCAACATACTGTGAACTCGTAGGAACATGCAGGACACGTGCTTCCGAAAGTTCACCATGCAAGAACGCATTCTTCACATCAAGTTGATGTAGTGGCCATGACTGAGATAGAAAGAGACTAGGGTTGGTGTTCGTCATGGTGCTTGGGGGAGGTTGGGTTGCGGAATAAATGGGGAGGGTATTGGTAGAGGAAGAAGAAGAGGTAGCCGAGGTGGCCATGACTGAGATAGAGAGAGACTAGGGTTGGTGTTCGTCACGGTGCTTGGGGAGGTTGGGTTGCGGAAGAAATGGGAAGGGTGTTGGTAGAGGAAGAAGAAGAGGTAGCCGAGGTGGCCATGGTGCGGCGGTCTGCACGGAGGGTGGAGGGAAGAAAGAGGCTCTGATACCAAGCTGTTTGATATATTTCTATGTGTATACAAAGATCACCAAAGGTACATATATATAGGAGAGAGAGGGGAACCCTAACCCTAACTCTAACCAAACCAGTATACAATATTCAACATGTGCGACTCGATTTTTTATCTCGAGCTTTTTTCTTATGTCTCCTGTTGGAATTTTGGTCTATATTGTACGGTCCAGACCATTTTTTTCATTCCATAATTTCTTAAAATCCTATAGACGCATGTGGCTCATTCATGTATGGCAAGAGGTGGGCAAATGTTTAGTCCAATATTGCTAGTTGAGTGGTAGTTTTACCTATTTATAAGAGAGACTCTTCCACTTAGTGTATGAGCATGAGAAGTAGAGAGCACACGCGCACACGCTTCTCCTCCGTCGTCCACCTCGCTCAAGAGAGACGCGCACGTCAGGTTTCAGGAATGAGTCGAGCGGAGGTAGGACCTATGACAGGTGTATGCGGGGTATTCTTTTTCTTACACATGGATGAACGAATATGGGCGGACACAAAGCCGAAACGTCCTACACTAGCGGAAAATGAATGCTAGTGGGTGGATGGCTGGTCGTCGTTGGCTGCCGGCTGTTTAGCTCACCTCTCGTCTGTTTGTTTCCTCTCCACGGTGCATGTTCCACTCTTGCAGTTGTGCCTATATAAGAGAGGTCGCTCCTCTTACATCGACACACAACACACAACCACATCTCCTATGAGTCTACTTTCTAGTTCTCGAGCACTACACCAACGATAAATACTTCTCCATCCCATGTAGTGGCGTGCACCGCGAAATGGAACAGTAGGGCTCTAGAACCCCGCCTCTTGCGATCCTATTGGAAGAGGGGAAATACGGTTTTTGGGAAGCGCTACCTCGCGACAACCGACTTCTTTGCAACAAGGATGACGACTTTTTCCTCAACATCGACGACTTCTTCGACAACATGTCTTCCCTAGCGAACGTGAGTGGTTCTTTCCCTCCACCCGTACGCGTTGCTTGCGCTTTTGTTTGACATGATGCTACATGTTCTACTACTTTAAATCAGTTTGGACTTATTTATTTTGTACCTTGTTGTAGATCACATGTCTATTATATTTTATGTTTTTCTAGCCATGCTTTATCTGTTGCCTTTATGGATTAAATCACTTGGAAAATCGCTCACATATCCAACAATCTAACCTTACTATAGCCAATTTTCCACTGCTGACTTTGCTACTTCACTAAGGCCTCCTCCTTTGAAAGGGCGGAATTTTTAAGCAGTTTCATGTGAGAGCCACTCTCTGATTTGAGACCATGAAGTGCTTCGACGCCGCGAAAGGAAAGTCTGAAGGAGATCTTTCTCTTGAATAAGAGAAAAAAATTCAGGAAGCCGACACCTTTCTAAGGGTGATATTCTCAACCTTCTCGATGAGAACATCATCGACCCGTATTTGTCCATCAATACAGTCAAGGGTATTTGGGATGTGCTCGAGGCTAAGTTTGCTGCCTCGGGCGGAAGTAGTGAATTATGTCTTGGAGCAATTTTATGACTACAAGATGACTGATGAGCTCTCCGTCGTTGATTAGACTCATGAGATAATCCATTGCTAAAGAATTTAACCAACACTCGTGTGATTTACTGGACAAGTTTACTGTCCGAGGCATCATTGCCAAACTCCCTCCTCCTTGGAGGAGTTTTGCTACCTCTCTGAAGCACAAGAGACAAAACAATTTCCGTTATGGATCTCATTGGTTCTCTTGATGTGGGAGAGGATGCGAGAGCAAAAGACACATGTGATCGAGGTCTTGATGAAGGTACTACTACAAACTTTATTCTGAAGAAGAACTCTTAGCCCTACAAGGCCCAGAATATGAACAAGTCTGAATGGCAAGTACGATAATAAAAGCCTCCACGGTCTACCAATTTCAAGAAGAGGATGAGATCATGCCATTGTTGTGGTTATCCGAATCACTGGGCTCCCATATGCCCTAAACGGTACGAGCTGGGCGAACTTGAGAAGAATGGTACGACTGTCAATCTTGTGTTGGATGACCCTATGAAATTGTGGTGTTTCTCTAGTAACTTCTAGGGCTCTCATAGTGACAGTGTGGGGTTAACTAGATACGGGAATGCGACTTTAAGGTGTGCTTTGTACCCCTACGCAATGAATTGGTGTTTGTTATTCAACCAGAGAGTGGTTCGGAGTAGCATAGTGAAGAGAGATATTTATGCATTCAATTATGTTATTATTGTTGAGAGTGTTCACTAGTGAAAGTATGATCCCTAGGCCTTGTTTCTAAGCATTGATACAACGTTTACAATCAGTTCTGCTACATGTTTGTTTGCTTCCATTTTTATTTCAGATTGCTATTATCGCTTATACACATCCATATTTCTTGTATTTGACTCTCTCTTCGCCGAACTAGTGCACCTATACAACTGAGAATTGTATTAGGAGTGTTGGGGGACACAAGAGACTTCTTATATCATAATTGCATGGGTTGCTTGAGAGTGATACCTTTGACCTCTTCCTCCCTGAGTTCGATAAACCTTGGGTAATCCACTCAAGGGAAACTTGCTGCTGTTCTACAAAACTCTGCACTTGGAGGCCCAACACTGTCTACAAGAATAGAAGCGTGCGTAGACATCAATTGGTGCCTTCTCGAAGATGGAGGATGATGAGGCTGGAGGAAGAAGAAACAAGAACAAACCGGATGGGACCAAGATGGTGAAGGAGAGGATGAAGAGGGAGTCCGAGGCTTCAAGTTTGAAGGAGAGGATTGAAAACATGGTCAAGTCCAATGAGGTTTGTGTGGCCAAAACTTTGGAGCAAAAGAAAGAATTGGAGGAGAAGAAGGCGTAAGAAAAGCTTGCCAAATGGCAACACGCGAAGGAGGAAAGCTTGCGCAAGGACGCCATTAAAGAGGAGAAAGCCCTTGTCGAGGAGAAGATAGCCCTTGCCGAGGAGACCAAGTCCATGGAAAAGCTACTCGCGGAGGAGAATAGGATCATGTCGATGAACCACAATGAAATGGATGAAGTGACCCTCGACTGGCACAAGTTGGCAAGAATAAAGATCTTGGAGCGAAGGAGGAAAGCAGCGATGGGAAGAGGCCATGCTGTGCCAAGGGTGGATGGTGGTGCGGAGTGATGGGATGCGTACTTTGGTCTTAATTTGGATGTACTATGTTTAATTTTGTCAAAAGCATGAACTCTGTCTTTTTTCGGTTTGAGGGCTTGGTCTGGTAGCCGCGGAATAGACACTGCATACTGAACCTGCAAATATGAAATCCCCACCGATTTGGGGTGTCTGTTCCGCCCCGGCCTTTTTTGTCCCATAAAACCCTGTTTTTTGTGCCATAAAACCCTGTTTTTTGTGCCCCTTATCCGCGTTTACGGGGTCGCGGGATAAGGGGTCTGCTAGATATGCTCTTAGCACTTGCTCTGTTCCCAATGTTTTAACCATTTTTCACATTCACTTCACTCATATTAGTATGTATCTAGCCAACACGAGCAATAAAGTACAACATCTTATATTTAAAAACAGAGGGAGTAATATTTATGTAATTAATTTATTAATTATTGAGAAACATTCATTGCAAAAACATAGAAACAATTCGTCCACTAAGAAATGTTCAGTGGTGACGAAAAAAACCACGCATTTTTTTTTGCAGGTTTACAAAATATTACTCCATCCGTTCGAAATTAGAATAGGTTCTACCTTTTTTATGAATTTATATGGACAAGACTCAATGCGTCCGTTCTATTCACTCAATTCAGTACTTAGCTCATATTGAAATATCTAAAATACTTTATAATCCAAAACAAATAAGGTAAAATATATGTTTTTGCAAATAAATACGTTCATTTTTTAAGAAAAAAAATTCACGGGCGAACACATATATCAAAGAAGGTTCATATATTTATAAAAAATTCATTTATTCTCAAAGATTTTTATATTTAAATAATGTTCATGTATTTATCCTCAACTAACACCACAACGTCACCTCTACAAAAGAAAAAAAAACTAAAACCGCAACGGAGTTGGAAGCTCAATGTGGAGGCTCAGAAGTTAGCTCGTGTTGTCACTTCTCTCCCTTCGGGGCCGCCATATATGCCATATGAATCTCCAAATCATGTACCGATCTCTATGCCCATTTCGAACATTATCTAATAAATTGGGTCTGTAATTCTAAAAAAAAAACTGAAAGCACAGAAAAAAAAGATTATACTCCTAGTACGGAGAGAGTATTATTATGTTGAATTTTTTATTATTATTAATTATGTAATCACTTCATTACTTACTAAGATATATTCATTCAAAAATATGGAAAATATTCATGCACTAAATTATGTCTACTCGTGACAAATAAAAGTTCATGCATTTACAAAAGTAAATGTTTACAAAATTGTTCATGTATATTCAAAAATATTTCATGTTTCAAAAATGTTCATAAGTTAAAAAAAATCAACTATATCGGATAAGGATCTTATATTTAAAAGAATGTTCGCATGATTTAAAAGAGTTCTTACATTTGAATTTTTTTCATACATGTCAAAAAAGATGTTTATGTTTTATAAAAGAATGTTCTTGGGTTCATAAAATATTCATGTGTTCCAAGGACAGTCGATGAGGGTGTACCAGGTGAGGGCCCCAATTCCAGTACATGTTGTGTGCATCACCATGGATTTGAAGGTTAAACTGTTTGTGCTGCTCGTCTGTACTGGGAAAGATGAAGGGTAAGAGGTAGGAGATGTACTTGTCCGTCAGCAGCGAAGGACCAAGTCTAGTGCGGCTCAACCAACTGGTTCGTGGTGGGTGCATTTGTCAACTGAAATAAACTCGCCCAATGTGCAACTGTTTGGTATATTTCTATGTGTATACAAAGATCACCAAAGGTATATATATAGGAGAGAGAGGGAAACTCTAAGCCTAACTCCAACCGAACCGATATACAATATTCAACACCCCCCGCAGTCGAAACTGGGTTAGAAACAACATTGAGACTGGTTCGGAATTCTTGGAATACGGCAATTGGTAATCCTTTGGTGAAGATATCAACATACTGTGAACTCGTAGGAACATGCAGGACACGTGCTTCCGAAAGTTCACCATGCAAGAACGCATTCTTCACATCAAGTTGATGTAGTGGCCATGACTGAGATAGAAAGAGACTAGGGTTGGTGTTCGTCATGGTGCTTGGGGGAGGTTGGGTTGCGGAATAAATGGGGAGGGTATTGGTAGAGGAAGAAGAAGAGGTAGCCGAGGTGGCCATGACTGAGATAGAGAGAGACTAGGGTTGGTGTTCGTCACGGTGCTTGGGGAGGTTGGGTTGCGGAAGAAATGGGAAGGGTGTTGGTAGAGGAAGAAGAAGAGGTAGCCGAGGTGGCCATGGTGCGGCGGTCTGCACGGAGGGTGGAGGGAAGAAAGAGGCTCTGATACCAAGCTGTTTGATATATTTCTATGTGTATACAAAGATCACCAAAGGTACATATATATAGGAGAGAGAGGGGAACCCTAACCCTAACTCTAACCAAACCAGTATACAATATTCAACATGTGCGACTCGATTTTTTATCTCGAGCTTTTTTCTTATGTCTCCTGTTGGAATTTTGGTCTATATTGTACGGTCCAGACCATTTTTTTCATTCCATAATTTCTTAAAATCCTATAGACGCATGTGGCTCATTCATGTATGGCAAGAGGTGGGCAAATGTTTAGTCCAATATTGCTAGTTGAGTGGTAGTTTTACCTATTTATAAGAGAGACTCTTCCACTTAGTGTATGAGCATGAGAAGTAGAGAGCACACGCGCACACGCTTCTCCTCCGTCGTCCACCTCGCTCAAGAGCGACGTGCACGTCGGGTTTCAGGAATGAGTCGAGCGGAGGTAGGACCTATGACAGGTGTATGCGGGGTATTCTTTTTCTTACACATGGATGAACGAATATGGGCGGACACAAAGCCGAAACGTCCTACACTAGCGGAAAATGAATGCTAGTGGGTGGATGGCTGGTCGTCGTTGGCTGCCGGCTGTTTAGCTCACCTCTCGTCTGTTTGTTTCCTCTCCACGGTGCATGTTCCACTCTTGCAGTTGTGCCTATATAAGAGAGGTCGCTCCTCTTACATCGACACACAACACACAACCACATCTCCTATGAGTCTACTTTCTAGTTCTCGAGCACTACACCAACGATAAATACTTCTCCATCCCATGTAGTGGCGTGCACCGCGAAATGGAACAGTAGGGCTCTAGAACCCCGCCTCTTGCGATCCTATTGGAAGAGGGGAAATACGGTTTTTGGGAAGCGCTACCTCGCGACAACCGACTTCTTTGCAACAAGGATGACGACTTTTTCCTCAACATCGACGACTTCTTCGACAACATGTCTTCCCTAGCGAACGTGAGTGGTTCTTTCCCTCCACCCGTACGCGTTGCTTGCGCTTTTGTTTGACATGATGCTACATGTTCTACTACTTTAAATCAGTTTGGACTTATTTATTTTGTACCTTGTTGTAGATCACATGTCTATTATATTTTATGTTTTTCTAGCCATGCTTTATCTGTTGCCTTTATGGATTAAATCACTTGGAAAATCGCTCACATATCCAACAATCTAACCTTACTATAGCCAATTTTCCACTGCTGACTTTGCTACTTCACTAAGGCCTCCTCCTTTGAAAGGGCGGAATTTTTAAGCAGTTTCATGTGAGAGCCACTCTCTGATTTGAGACCATGAAGTGCTTCGACGCCGCGAAAGGAAAGTCTGAAGGAGATCTTTCTCTTGAATAAGAGAAAAAAATTCAGGAAGCCGACACCTTTCTAAGGGTGATATTCTCAACCTTCTCGATGAGAACATCATCGACCCGTATTTGTCCATCAATACAGTCAAGGGTATTTGGGATGTGCTCGAGGCTAAGTTTGCTGCCTCGGGCGGAAGTAGTGAATTATGTCTTGGAGCAATTTTATGACTACAAGATGACTGATGAGCTCTCCGTCGTTGATTAGACTCATGAGATAATCCATTGCTAAAGAATTTAACCAACACTCGTGTGATTTACTGGACAAGTTTACTGTCCGAGGCATCATTGCCAAACTCCCTCCTCCTTGGAGGAGTTTTGCTACCTCTCTGAAGCACAAGAGACAAAACAATTTCCGTTATGGATCTCATTGGTTCTCTTGATGTGGGAGAGGATGCGAGAGCAAAAGACACATGTGATCGAGGTCTTGATGAAGGTACTACTACAAACTTTATTCTGAAGAAGAACTCTTAGCCCTACAAGGCCCAGAATATGAACAAGTCTGAATGGCAAGTACGATAATAAAAGCCTCCACGGTCTACCAATTTCAAGAAGAGGATGAGATCATGCCATTGTTGTGGTTATCCGAATCACTGGGCTCCCATATGCCCTAAACGGTACGAGCTGGGCGAACTTGAGAAGAATGGTACGACTGTCAATGTTGTCACTGGGTCATACTGAGATGAAGGATACTGCTTCGTAGGGACTTCCTATGTGCTGATGGGGAATCGGTCAAATGCTTCTGTTTGTGGTGTTGGTATGGTCAAATCTCTAAGATACACACACGATTTTGTTATTTCGGTGTAGCCCATAATACAAAAAAATTCGCATTGTGATTTTACATATTTGTAGAATGCATTATTGGATACATCCAGATTTTTGTTTCAGATTATTATTGAATTTTTTAAATATATTTTTTAAAATTTTAAATAAAGGGATCATTGGTGTCTTAGAACGAAAGTGTCTTTTGGCAAAAAAAAAAGCCTTCTATCTTAGTAGTAACCACCCACCGCTGCTATTCCCAACGAGACAGAGAGGGATGAAGGACGTTCAAATAAGGTCACATCAAGCATGCGTGGTCATGAGATCCAATGCGAGAGGCACGTACCTTAAATTCTTTCATCGGTGTATTTTTAGTTCCCACGGAAATATATTATTATTGCGCTCGAGACTTGACCTGTCATAGGCCACTAATTTCCTGAGTTTTGATCCGTTCCTCTTGTCAGCCTCTTATCTGTAGTTGAATACTCCACCTGAGTTTGATGACATGGTAGAATTCTGCAACACCACGAACAGAAGGTAGCTTCCTAACCATCAGCTTTAATAAGACAAACCTCCCTAGAGAGCTTACTCTTTCTACCAGGACAGGGAAAGAAAAGCTAGGAAGCGCGCATACAGCAAAAAAAATGTCACGTATCCTTATCGGATACTCTCGGATACGGGGATACGGACGCATACGCAAAGGATACGTATCTGGCTATTTTTGATTTTTATAAATAAATAATTGGGACACACCCTGGATACTTTAGGGAGGATATGGGCAGTATAGTCCATTGAAGATTATACATGCCAAACTGATCCGTGCCTGCCCGCACTCGCAGGGGCTTCATCGTGGACGGCTAAGCGCACCCGCGGGCTTGGTGTTAGGCTCCAGCTCGCTCGTTCCGTGGGGAAAGCACGAGGAAGAAGACGATCATGGGGAATATTCTGTTTTACAGTTTCCTTTTTCAGCCTCTGCTACGTCGTGGACAAGTTCAGCCCTTAAAACCTGCTTTTTGCGAACTGAAAACCACTTGGTTTACGGGCTCTGCTAGAGATGCTCTCTCCGAGATATGGTGGAATCTAGATCTGACCGAGTGAGAAGTATAAAAGGACTACGCATCATAAAGTCCATTAAGATGTTGTCATCGGATGAAAGTATCGCGAGCGACAATCATCAGCCCGGTAACCGAGCTTGCCAGAAATACCTGGCCGAGCCAATAGGCCAAAAAGAGGGTAAAATTAATAGACCGCTGATGGGCCAAATTGTACAAATAAATAGGCCAAAATCTTTTGGGCTCCGCCCCTGCACGTGCAACCGTTATTCATAAGTTCCTTCTGATCTGGAGTGAAACATTTTGCCGATAGAATAATATGTTAAGTATTTACGAAATTTTCCGATTAAATTAATCCAAGAATAAATCATGAATATGACGTATTATTGCATACTAGATTTACGGTACACACATAAAAACGAACGCTAGTACTGCAAATATAGAAATCAGTAGGAGGGGGATGAACGCAACATAACTTCTCCGACGCAAACGAGTTAATGGAGGAGGTGATTAGGCAGGCGACGCGCGCGGCGGCGCGGACGAAGTGGGAGGGGGCGCGTTTCGCACCCGGACTTCTAAAGGATACTCGCCGTTCCGTTGAACAGTAGTAGATTGGATTACGGGGCTTACCGGCACCCGCGTCCTCTTACGAGTAGGCCAACACACGTATGTGTGACAACCAACCCCTATCTGTTCAGCGTCGACGTAAACTATCCCATAGAAATCAGGATACTTCCATTGACGTACTTCAAAACATACACACATGGTACGTCAACGGCATTGGAACAAGTGATATCACAACAGATCTCTACGACACAAAAGATTGAAATAAGTTGCAAATAGCTCTCACTAGAGCAGAGATAGCAAATACAATCATCCAGAGGACACATGTCCCAACAATTCATCATTACATCATAGCGGAAGCATTCAAAATGTCTGAGTACAGACAAGAACCAAATAGGCCTAGGAGGCCGGAAACGAAAAGACGGAGCCCATCCACGAAGTCTCGGATCCTGCCCGGGTCCGCTATCTACTCGTCAGCAGTCGCGTCATACTCCACGCAGTAGCCACCATGGGGATCCTCGGAAACGTAGGTCTGCGGAAACCACAGCCCCAAAGGGGTCAGTACATAAACGTACTGGCAAGCAAGACTCACAGTTCACCAAAGTGTAACCCGTCAACACCAAGCACAGATGCTTTGGGTTCAACGGAAGAAAGGGGATATGAAAGATGCTGCAACTGGATGCTCTAACCAACTACAGAGTTACTACCACTTCCGGCTAACAGAAAGGAGATAAGATCGTGTATCGTAACCAACCTACCAACTAACTCCAAACAAACCCATCCTGGATCTCGCCCCTTATCCAAAGAAGCAATCCGAGGATAACTCGCACAGTTGAATTAATGATGGTTCAGATTATTGTGTCAATAAGCCTATTACTAGTCAAGTTGTTAATCATTGGGTGTAAGGTTGTTAATCATTAGGTTTAAGTTGTCCTGAGTACTTGTTAGCCAGTACTTTCACCAAGTAGTCCATAACCGCGGAAAACACGGCTTCTCGAGAAGATTTATCCCTGCAGGGGTGCACCAATTTGGCCGTACACGTAAGAATAACCCGCCAGACGGGGGATCAACCCACCAAGCGAGGTACTCTACACAACTCAACTCTTCTCCGCATCAAGCCCAAAGCACCTTGGGCGCACGCCTAATCGAGCCCCGAAGAAAAGGGACCCTCATAGCACTCTAAGAACGTGTCCCCCTATATGCCGACTACAAAAGTTCCACCCTGCGCTGGGCTCGCAAAAACATGCATGCGGCAAATGGAAAACACGAACTAAATGAGGCGATTTGGACGAGATGCGAATCGAATCAAATTGAGGGGGGCGCCCATACTCGCTTCCCACATGCGGTTAGTGCGCTCATCATGGATCAGTAGACAAGACCCTTTTCCTATTAGGGTCGACACTAGCAGGCCTCAAAACCACGCAGGGCCTCCTGCCGGTGCCTTATCATCAAATTTATTATTAATAATAACATTAGCATGATTGATTGATTAAACATCAAGCCCCTAGAACATAATAGAAATAGTAACAGAAAGTAACGGGTAACAGACTCGAGCAAAACAACCCTAAGCATGCTAGTAAGACACGGGCAACAAGCAATGGTTATAGGTGTGGAGGTGAGGCAATATCAGGGTTAAAGGATACATGTGATAGGTTCGTAACAGAACCAACTATTCATAGGGCTAGCAGAATAGACAACGGAAAGTATCGGTAACCAATGTTGAAAGGAACATGATGGTTCATGTGAGTGAATACTTGCCTGCAAACCCAGTAGCCTGGTACTGAGCTAACTCCTTAGAAGGGGTGTCGTAAGTATCGTCGGTCTCAACGTCGTCGTGTATCCGAGAAGAGGCAAACAAACAATGCAGAAAGATAAACAATCAATATCATGGCATAGTGCACAATCATGGAATGATGCATGTTAAGTTAATGGATGCATCAAAATAAACTAGTTGACAAGATAGCAACATGATTAAATGGACCCATATGCAATTGGATTGCATATGGAAAGCCCATGAATTAAGTTGAAACATTTGTTTTACAATTAATCAACTTGTGTAAGTGAATTAGCATGATGCATGGATGAGGAAAACAGCAAAATAACAACAATAGAAGCAAATAGAAATAAGGTTTACCAAGTTTGGAAATTCATTTATTAAGTTAAGAAATTTTGGTTTCTTAAAGGCGTCACACAAGCATTTGTTGTTTTCATCAAGTTAAATTGTTCAAAACAGATAACAAAGTTCATATTTGAAAACAAAACAAGATTTTAGTTGGAATACATGTTTCACTTGTTGAAAAAGGATTTCAAATAAATTATTTATGAATTAAACAAGTTTAAGCAAGAATTAAATGAATTTAATTCAAACATGAACTTATTTGAATTTTTATTTGTTCAAAGCATTAAACCAAATTCATATTTGAAAAGTTTATACTTTTAGGGTTGGAAAACATATTTTATATGTCCCAAAAGAATTTAATTTGATCAAGTTATGAATTTAGCAATATTAAATGATTTAAACAAGGTTTAAATCATTTAACCAATTTTAATTATTCAAAACATGAAACAAATTTTATATTTAGGAAGGTGGTTTAATTTTGCATGGAAAACATATTTCATTTTTTGAAATTGGATTTAAAATGAGCAAGTTATTATTTTGGCAATTTTAAATTCATTAATTAAGAAACAGTTGTTTTCAGCAATTTCAATTATTCAAAACAGTAAACAAAGTTGATATTTGGAAAGTACATGAAAAGTTGATTTGAAAACATATTTAGTTTGTGGAATTTGGAATTTTTATGCTCAAGTTATGAATTTTGCAAGTTTAAGTGAATTAAACAAGATTTCAAATATTTCACCAATTTAAAATATTCAAAACAGTAAACAAATTTTATATTTGGAAAGATCATTTAATTTGGGACAGAAAACATATTTAAAAAGTTAAAATTGGAGTTAAGATGAATTAGTTATGCATTTTAGAAGTATAGGGTGCAAATCTGCCATTTTTATGAACTAGGGACTTGGGAATAATTTTACAGGGGCTAGAAAATAATTTACAAGGACCTGACTATGATTTCTGAGATGTTTCTGTACCAAAACAAAGCAAAATAAAAGTTGGTTTTATTTGGTGGGAGGGGGGACTCGAACCCGCCATCTCCTGCTGGTGCGCAAGGGACAGAACCACTACGGTGGCTGCTTCGGTTGGTGATGGGAAGGGGGCCTCGGGGGGTATGAGGTGTGGGTGCGCGCTTAACTGAATTTTTTTTTCTGCACGTTACCTGAACCTCGACTGAACGACGAACTGTCGCCGGCGGACAGTGATGCATCGCGTGGTGGCCGTGGTTGCTGTGGGCTGCGGCGTGGGGGTGGGGTGCGGTGTGCCGTGGGAGGAGGAGGGAGGCAAGAGGGAAGGAGGGGAAGGGCTCACCTCGAGGGCCCTCGAGCGGATGGAGGCGCAGGGGTCGGTGGTGGTGCAGGGCGACCGGCAGCGTGACATGGACGGCGGCGGCGCCGTGGGGGCTCTCCATCCGCGCCGAGGGGGTGGAGAGGTAGAGGGACCGACGACGTTTCCATTCCCGCTGTTGCCCTGGCCGGAAAGTGGCCGGATCGCCGGCGATCAACGGAGGAGGAGGAGGTTTCGGTTGTGGGTTCAGTGACAGAGAAATTCAGAGAGGTGGAGCAGAGAAGAAAGTAAGAAGGAGAAGGGAGAGAACGGCGGGGAGAGGGAGAAGAAGGAGAAAGCTAGGGTTGAGGGGAACCCTAGGGCACCGGGGTAGAGTTATAGGGAGGGGGAGTGAGCTTGGCCGTTGCCTGTTCTTCTCTGTATACGTGGGTAGCCTGGATGGGTGCCGTACAGGAGGTTGAAGAAAGGGGGGCTCGAAGGGGTACTGGGCCAAAGGGGATGGGCTGGGCCTGGTGTGCTCCTCTCTCCTGGTGGTTCTTTTTATTATTTTTGTTCTACTTATTTTTTTTTGCTGAATTGAATTAGAGAAGAGAAGAGGGGTTTTGGGAGTTAGGAAAATTTTATAAAAATTTGGGTGTGTTAATGAGGTCAACCACAACCAATTGTTAACTTTGGTTTTGCAAAAGTTCAAATTTAAATTACTGTTTGTGATTTAATGCAAAGTTGAAAGAATTTGATAATTAAGTGATTAATATTGAAAACAATATTTTTAATAGGGTGAACCCTATTGTTTAGTTAGAACAAATGATTAGGGTTATTTTGTTGATTTTCATAAGTTGAAATTGGGTACTGTTTGTGAATGATTTGAATTTGAAATAACATTTTGATTAAGTGAACTCTTAAAAACCACAATTTTAAATAGTTGAACCTTATGGATTTAATGGAAACAAATGATGGAAGTGTGTTGTCATTTTCATAATTTCAAAAAGGGGTTGATGTTTTGGAAATTAATTGAATTTGAAAGGCATTTGAATTAAGTGAATTTGCTATTAAATGAATTGTGGCAACTTAAGCAATTTGATGGTTTGAAAGTTATAGTTTAATGGAAACAATTGATTGTTTTATTTTGAAATGTTCATTTGGAAATTGTAACATCACAAGGATGAAACAAAAGGTTTGAAATTTGGTTTGCAATTCAAATAAAAAACAAGTGAAAACAAAAGAAAACAGAGGAAAACAGTTGGAAAACAAAGCAAAACAAATGCAATCAACATGATGTCATGATGCAAAACATAAAATAACAGAGAGCAAACATTCTAATGGCTATTTTTCATACTTGGGATGTTACAGCGCGCTAGAAGGCCTCGTTCTCCCAGCTTTCCCCGATGCCCTCGCCGCATCTCAGGCAAGGAGTGGTGGTGCTCCGGTGGGATCTAGTGCGAGTTATTATTCTCGACGAGGAGGGGGTTATCCTCGATTGGATCGATCTACGGGAACACACCTTCATCGGGAATGGCGACGTCATCAAGCTGCGGTAATTCTCGGTCACCATTGGTGAGCGGGATCCCAGTCCCATCGATGGTGAGGACCTCTTCCCTGGGTCTCCGGGGTCGTTGCGTTGGGATGCGGTTTTTGCTCCTAAGGACGGATCTACTGATAGATGCCCCGGTGGAATGTTGTTCCGACGTGGCGAATGATAACCCACAAGTATAGGGGGTGTATCGTAGTAATTTCGATAATTAAGAGTGTCGAACGAGGAGCAGAAGGTGTTGACAAGAGGTTTCGATCAAGGAATAACTGTAAATACTGGAAAAAAGATTTGTAGGGGTTTTTGATATTGCAGATAAATAAAGTGCAAGAAAATAAAATGCAGTAGTAATAATTGCAGCAAGTGGCCCAATCCTTTCTTCAGCAAAGGACGTGCTGGTGGTGATGACGATGATGATGACGATCTTGACGATGCCTGAAGTGATGACGGTGACGATGGCGGTGATTTCCCTTCTCTGGAGAGGAATTTCCCTGATAGATTTCTCCCTGCCAAAGAGATTTTCTCTCTCGGATGTTTTCCGCCCCGAGGCGGCGGCGGAATAATTCTTCGACGATGGAATGAGGCTTAGGGTTCCCTCGGGGACAAGAACGCAAAAAATATCCCCCAGAGGTGCGCCAGGGTGGCCACACCTATAGGTGGCGCGGCGAAGAGGGGCCCGCGCCACCCCATGGTGTGGGCCCATGGTGCCCCCCTCTGGCTCTCCTTCTGGCTGTGTTCTTCCTCTGAACTTTTAGGACACCCTCGGTGTCCCACTTCTTCTTTTGATCTTCTGAAATACGGTATCCCGACGATGTTTTTTCCATCAGATTCCTGGTCCCAGTGTTTATTCTCCAAAAATTATAAAAAATGCAAAATAAGATAAAAATAACATAAGATATGCATCATAACATGAAATATATCGATGAATAACAGAAAATTATGATATAAAATAGTGATGCAAAATGGACGTATCAACTCCCCCAAGCTTAGACCTCGCTTGTCCCCAAGCTAAACTGAACTCAGAAAACATGACCACATGTTTATGGAGTGAAGAGTCGATAAATAAAATACGGACAAGAAGCATCACATCAATCTATGCACCAATCATTATAGACAACAACTTTCTCTCATATAACCTAACTTGAAACGATTAATGGGAGTCACAAACAAAGATGCAAAAGAGTGAATCAAAATTGGTAATGGCAAACTTCATTCTTGGTCAGAGAACATTTAATGATATCCTGCTTATCTTAGGTGAAGTATTTATAATAAGGCTCATCTTGTAGAGCTTAACATGTTTAATTATAGCAATTCTTTTAGAGTGATTCATAGCTTTTCAAAGTAATTTTCATTCAGATAATAAAGCATGTGCTAAACAAAGAAGGATAGAAAACATGATTGAATAAATCAACATATAGATGGTGAGATCACAACAACTCAAATGCCTGCTGGAGACATATAGAAATGAGTTTACTGACCCAACATAAGACTAAAAGAAAGGCCCTTCGTAGAGGGAAGCATGGATCACTCTTGTGCTAGAGATTTTATTTTATTAAACAGAGGTATTAAAAACATTTTTAAGAAAGGTATATGCTTATGTCAACGAATGGTAAACAGACAATACAGTACGTCACAAGCCAACTAGACTTCATAAGAGTGGCTCCCATATGAGGGATGCAACTGGTGTAGAAGGTCATCCCTCATTCTCTTTTGTTTACACGATTATGCTTTGACTGATAAATCAGGTAAAAAATAGTGAAGATAATTTGACTATTAGTTTTGGGCCTGGGCACCCCGCTGCCAGCTCTTCTAGCATTTGGATAAGAGGATGAAGCCACTAGTCTAGGTGTTCGAAGTCCCATCAATAATTTTTGACGGTTTTAAAGGTAGCACATGAGCAATTTACTTGGAGTGGCAGTTAAATACCACATATAGGTAGGTATGGTGTACACAATGGCTAGGTTTTGGGGCTCAAGGTTTGGATGCAGGAGAAGCATTCCCTCTCAGTACAGTTTTTTTGGCTAGCAAGGCTGGGTAGCAAGCATAAGAGTTGAGAGAAAACAAACAAATATACATATGATGAAACCAATCATGCAATCTTCATTGAAATCCCAAGCGATTTTGACTTGTGAATACTAAGTTTACGAGCTAATAGCCAAATTCCTTTTTCTTATACTAGCATCTCAAATTATTATTTCTGCTGACCCATGCTAAGTTTGCCAAACCAACTAGATTAACTTGATGATTTCTAGAGTGATACCAAATACTAATAACAAGCTCAACCATATGACAGAAATTGAAAACTAAAATAATGTGTGCAGAAAATAAATGATGAAACTTCTCATTAATATTTCAAACCGGCAACTCACACAAACGGATACAACGATAACCAACTAAGGAGAGACACTTCCATACTGCAAACCATCCTATATGATAACTTCTCTACTCATGATATGAATCTACTGAAAAAGTAAAAAAGATGAAAGATAGTGATGTGATACCGCGGCACTCCCCCAAGCTTGGAACAAGCTGAGGGGATGCCAAACCCAATGACGAATCAATTCTTCGGTGGTGGTGGTGATTCCTTCTCGATGAGCTTATAACAATTGATTTCTTCAGATCTTCGATCGCAAACATAAGCATACGCATCACCTCCGTATTGCGATCAGTACAGTTTGCATGACTGTCGGACTGTGAATCCCAGCCACCAAGATTTCCCCCCACTCTTCCTTAGGTTGAGAGCTTCCTTCATCTGCACGGTTAGAACGATTCATATCCCACATAGAGGGAAAATCCCTCTGGGGAACCTTTTTGCATTGATAATCATGAATTAATGAGTGGAAGTAGTCCTTGACGCCCGCAGCAGGCGTCCTTGATGCTAAGGAGTGACGTGGAGCCTTCCCTTCGGTGCTCAGTCGTGCACCTCTCTTGAGCTTCAAGGGGTTAGCCGACACTCTAATGCTTGCGACGGTGGCACGTGGATGCACTCGTGATTTCTCTTCTACATCTCCTTCAGCTCCACTCTCGATCTCCTCCTCCTGCTCCAGGTCTCGGACATCATCTTCCTTTGGTCCCTTCCCCTTGTTGTCGTTGGCGGAGACCATGATGCTTCTAAAACCGAAAATAGATCGTGGCAGAAACAACTCGAAACAGAAACACGACGATAAAACGATATACAAACCTCGGGGGATCCGGGGGATTATATAGAAAAAAGTTTCATAATGAATGGAAAGTCCAGGTCGAAAACGAGTCGGAGAGGGGCTCCGGGGCGCCCACACCATGGGCTGGCGCGGCCAGGGGTGGGCCCTCGCAACCCTATGGTGTGGAGCCTCCGGGCTCCATCTCCGCCTCCGCCTCGTTTCCTGCTCATAATTTTTCATATTTACCAAAAACAGTAAAAATAAAAGTTGGAAGATGTTTCGCAAACATTTTCTTACCAAAACTGATACCTATTCAAGAACTGACTCTGCCGTTTCTGAAATATGCTTCTTAATAAACTCCTCTGGGATCATGGCTTGAATACAATCAACAATTTCATTATAAGGATCTCCGGAGATATAATGCTTGAGTCTTTGGCCATTCACCACTTGTGAAGTGTTGTGTTCTAGGGAAACAATTTTAATAGCCCCGAACGATATACCTCTTTGATAACAAAAGGTCCCTCCCATCTCGAGAGTAATTTTCCTGCAAAAAATCTGAGACGAGACCTATACAATAGCACTTTCTCACCAACATGAAATTATCTTTCAATAATTCTCTTATCATGACATCTTTTAACTTTCTCTTTAAAGAGCTTAGCACTTTCATATGCTTCACTCCTCCATTCATCTAAAGAACTTAAGTAAAGCAACCTTTTCTCACCAGCTAGTTTAAAATCTCTATTTAGGTCTTCAACTGCCCAATAAGCTTTGTGTTCTAATTCTAAAGGCAAGTGACGAGCTTTTCCATAAACCATTTTATAAGGAGACATGCTCATGGGATTTTTATATGCAGTTCTATAAGCCCACAAAGCATCATTTCATTTCTTAGCCCAATTTTTCCTAGATTTGTTAACAGTCTTTTGCAAGATAGATTTGATTTCTCTATTTGATAATTCTACTTGCCCACTAGTTTGAGGATGATAGGGTGAAGCAATTCTATGGTTAACATCATATTTAGCAAGGGTTTTTCTAAAACCACCATGAATAAAATGAGAACCCCCATCAGTCATGAGATATCTAGGCACACCAAACCTAGGGAAAATAATGTCTTTAAGCATTTTTAATGAGGTTTCACCATTAGCACTTTTAGTAGGTATAGCTTCTACCCATTTAGTAACATAATCAACAGCAGCAAGAATATGAGTATAGCCTTGTGAAGGAGGAAAATGACCCATAAAGTCAAAACCCCAACAATCAAACGGTTCAATAACAAGAGAATAATTCATAGGCATTTCATTACGTCTAGAAATATTTCCAACACTTTTACATTGATAACAAGATAAAATAAATTTTCTAGCATCTTTAAAGAGAGTAGGCCAATACAAACCTGATTGTAGAACCTTATGTGCGGTTCTATCTCCATCGTGATGTCCGCCATAAGCACTACTATGAAATTTCCTCAATATCTCTCGTTGTTCATTTTCAGGAACACATCTTCTCATAATACCATCAACACCTTCTTTATACAAGTGTGGGTCATCCCAAAAATAATGCCTCAAATCATTAAAGAATTTTCTTCTTTGCTGAGTTGTAAAGGTAGGAGGCAAATACTTGGAAACAATAAAGTTAGCATAATCAGCATACAATGGACTCTCTTGGGAGCTCACTTTTATTGCAGCTAACTGTTCATTAGGAAAACTATCATTAACAGGAAGGGGTCATCAGGGATATTTTCTAATCTAGACAAATTATCAGCAATAGGATTTTCAGCACCCTTCCTATCCACAATATGTAAATCAAATTCTTGTAAAAGAACCACCCATCTAATAAGCCTGTTCCAGTTCGAAAAGACTTCCCTATTATTCAGTATGCTGATGACACCATTGTGGTTCTGCCGGCTTGTAAAAAAGATCTGGCTATCTTCAAAGATATCCTGCAAACTTATGCAGCTTTCACAGGGTTGAAAATCAATTTTCACAAATCATCTTTGATTCCTATTAATCTTGATCATGAGGAAACCACTGCTATGGCTGATTTCTTTCAGTGTCAAGTTGGGACAATGCCTTTCACTTATCTGGGACTGCCTATGGGCACTACTAGACCTACTATTAAAGATTTTTCTCCTTTAATTGATAGAGTTGAGAGAAGGCTTTCTGCCACTTCTTCTTTTCTCTCCTATGGTGATAGATTGGTGTTGGTAAATTTTGTGCTATCTTCATTGCCCACTTATTACATGTTGTCTTTGGTCATACCTTCTGGTGTTATTAAGGTCATTGATAGAGCTAGAAGACACTGTTTGTGGAGTAAAAGAGGGAAGGATAAAGCTAATTCCCTTGCAGCCTGGTCTATGGTGTGCAAGCCTAAGAGAAAGGGGGGCCTTGGTATCCTGAATCTGAAAGTGCAAAACTCTGCCCTTCTGTTAAAGCATCTTGATAAATTCTATAATCAGGAAGATCTTCCTTGGGTTCATCTCATAACTGATGCTTATTACCACCAGTCTGTCCCTCATGCAGTGATTGAGTCTGGTTCTTTTTGGTGGAGAAATATTCTGGCTATGGCTGAGGAATATAGGAAGATCACAACCTGCTCTGTGGGGAATGGTTTCACTGTGCTATTTTGGGAGGATAATTGGCAACCTCAATTGCTTAAGATAACCTTTCCTAGGTTATTTTCTTTCGCTAAGGACAAGCTACAATCTATTCATGAGTTTCTCTTACATAAGGACTGCATTCATAATTTTTTCCTCCCTTTGACCACCCAAGCAAATGATGAATTACTGGTGTTGAAAAGTATGATTCTAAATTTTAGGCTACAGTCATATCAGAAAGACCTGTGGAGGAGTTCCATTTCATCTGCCAAGTTCTCTCCAAGCTCTTTTTATAAACATCATTTTGCTGCTCTTCCTGATGATATGCTTTCCTATGGGATTTGGAAGAGTAAATGTCAGTCTAAGCATAAATTCTTTGCTTGGCTATTGCTGCATGATAGAATTAACACAAAGGATATGCTTGTTAGAAGGCATTGGCAAGTCAGTGACACATCTGATTGTGTTCTTTGTTCTGCTCATGTTCATGAAGACTGGAGACACTTGTTCTTTAATTGCACATACAGTACAAGGATTTGGAACTATCTGCAAATTCCTTGGGTTCCAGGTTCTTCAATCTTTACAATCAGGTATGCCAAGAGGCATTTCTCTGGTCATTGTTTTGTGGAGATAATTATTCTAGCCTGCTGGAGTATCTGGAAGGAGAGAAATGGTTGGATATTCAAGAATATCAAACCCAGTTTTAGAGGTTGGAATGCCCTGTTTATACAGGAAGTCACCCTGCTTAAGTATAGGGTGAAGAGAGATCTCTCTGATTTTTTGACATCATGGATTGATTCACTCCCCTGAATCTTTTGTAAATATGTACATACTGTAAATAACTTTTATTTTTAATAAATGGGGGGCTGTGGGGGTTTCCCCCACAGTATTGGTGTCAAAAAAAATAAGCCTACGCTTAGCATATTTCTTTTCCATAAGGTGCTTAATAGCAGCATGATCAGTATGAATAGTGACTTTAGAATCAACAATATACTGCCTAAATTTATCACAAGCAAAAACTACAGCTTGGAATTCTTTTTCAGTGGTAGCATAATTCTTTTGAGTAGTATCAAGAGTTTAACTAGAATAATGAATAACATTTAGCTTCTTATCTATCCGTTGTTCAAGAATAGCACCTATAGCATAATCACTAGCATCACACATAATTTCAAATGGTAAATTTCAATCAGGTGGTCGAATAATAGGGGCAGATATTAAAGCCTTTTTAAAATTTGAAAAGATTCTCTACAATCTTCATAAGAAACAAAAGGTACATCCTTTTGAAGAAGATTAGTAAGGGGCTTTGATATTTTAGAGAAATCTTTAATAAATCTTCTATAGAAACCAACATGACCAAGAATATTATGAATACCTTTGACATCCCTGGGATAGGGCATTTTTCAATAGCTTCAACTTTAGCTCTATCAACTTCAATACCTCTTTCAGAAATTTTATGTCCAAGAACAATTCCTTCATTAACCATAAAATGGCATTTCTCCCAGTTAAGAACAAGATTAGTCTCCTCACATCTCTGCAAAACTTTATCAAGATTCTACAAACAATTATCAAAAGAAGTTTCATACACGGAGAAATCATCCATGAAAACTTCCACAATTTCTTCACAAAAACCATGAAAGATAGCAGACATGCATCTTTGAAAAGTAGCAGGAGCATTACATAAACCAAAAGGCATACGTCTATAAGCATAGGTTCCATAAGGACAAGTGAAAGTTGTTTTCTTTTGATCAAGCTTTTTAACAGCAATTTGTGAGAACCCAGAATAACCATCAAGAAAGCAGAAATGAGTTTTCTTAGACAACCTTTCTAACATTTGATCAATAAAAGGTAAAGGATAATGATCTTACTTAGTGACGTTGTGAACCTTCCTAAAATCAATGCACATCCTATAACCAACTACTACTCTTTGAGGAATAGGTCATTATTTTCATTTGGCACAACAGTCATCCCTCCTTTCTTAGGGACACAATGCACAGGGCTAACCCATCTACTACCAGCAATAGGATAAATAATGCCAGCATCAAGGTGTTTCAATACCACATTTCTTACCACATCCTTCATTTTAGGATTAAAACGGCGTTGATGTTCAACAACTGGCTTTGCGTCAGGTTCCATACTAATAACATGCTGACATATAGCAGGTGAAATCCCCTTCATATCATCAAGAGTATAACCAATAGCACCTCTATGTTTCTTTAATATGCCCAATAATCTCTCCTCTTCTTTATCAGAAAGTTGAGAACTAATAATAACAGGATATAATTTCTTATCATCAATATGAGCATATTTAAGATTATCAGGCAAAGGCTTTAAATCAAAAACAGGATCTTCCTTGGGTGGTAATGTTGTACCCAAGTCTTCCACAGGTAAATTATGTTTCAGCATTGCTAGCTGATGTAAGAAAATCTCATCAATTTCATTCCTTTCTTCCATAAAGACATCACTTTTGTGGTATTCCATGTATTACTGCAAAGGATTGTTAGGAGCAAGAGCAATAGCAGCCAATTGTTCAACCCTATAATTCTCATTAGGCAATTCAGCTTCATAAGGTGTTTTAGCAAAGTTGGAGAAATTAAATTCATAAGACTCTCCATCAAACTTTGTAAGGATTTTCTCTTTTTTACAATCTATAACAACACCACAAGTGTTTAAGAAAGGTCTATCAAATATAATAGCAAAAGTATCACTAGCAGAAGTGCCTAGTACTAGAAAATCAACAGGATATTTAATTTTACCACATAAGACCTCGACATCTCTAACAATACCAATTGGAGAAATAGTTTCCTATTAGCAAGTTGAATAATCACATAAATGTCTTCAAGTTCACAAGAACCAATTTCATGCATGATTTCTTTATAAAGCTCATAAGGAATAGCACTAGAACTAGCACCAATATCACATAAACCATAATAGAAATGGTCACCTATCCTAACAGATAGCACATGAACACTAGGTTTCCTAGATTTACTAGGATGAGAGACAATATTAGAAGCATCTTCACAAAATATAATGTGTCTCTCTTCTATATTTTCAGAAACAGTGTCCTTTACTATTGATATTGTAGGTTCTACAGTTATTTGTTCCTCGGATTCTACAAGTTTTCTTGAACTTTTATTAACCACACTAGCTAACATAGAATGTTCTTTTACCTTAGCAGGGAAAGACATTTTCTCAATATAAGGTTCAGGCACAATAGAATCAACAATATGAACTTCTATATCTCTAGCAGGAACACAATTAATTGTATCTTTATAAGGTGCATGGTACTTGTCCCATTCCTTTTTAGTAATATCAATGTGAGAAGAAAAAGCCTTATATAAGTTTGCAGCAACTTGAGAATCAAGACCATAAACAACACTAACATTATGAAAATCATCGGATATCATAAAGGTTTTAATGCATTCATAGTCATAATTTATACCTGACTTTCTACCTTTGTCATTCTCCCATGCTTCAGTGTTTTCTTGAATACGGTCAAGAAGATCCCATTTAGCTTCATACTTCATACGTGTAAATGATCCAGAACAAGAAGCATCCAATAAATCCTTATCATGAAGAGGAAGCCTTGCATAGAAATTATTAATAACAATATTACTGGGGAGCTCATGAATGGGGCATTTGAGCATTAGTAACTTCAATCTCCCCCATGCTTGGGATATACTCTCTCCGTCATGAGGCCAAAAATTATATATATATAATTCCGACCTCTATGAATTTCACTTGGAGGATAGAATTTAGAATAAAAGAGAGGTACAATTTCCTCCCATTCAATAGTCTGGCTATTTTTCAGCAGTTTGAACCATTCAGCGGCTCGGCCTGTCAATGATATAGAGAATAATTTCCTCTTCATTTGGCTCATCATAATACCTACACACTTGAAAAACTTTCATAATTCATGTAAAAAGAGAAAATGATCACCATGATGGACATTTCCATCACCTGAATAGCAGTTATCCATAACATGTTTAACAATCTTTATAGGTATTTTATTTGGATCCAAATCATAAGGCGGTGGGTCACTTACTACCCTAGCAGTGATAGTAGTGCCCGCAAATAAGGACTGAAAAAGGAGTTCCACACATAGTGTAATAAAGCAGTAGACAGTAATAAAAGAAGCACTTACAGCAGAAGCTTCCTTTATCAATTCCACTTCCCAATAGCGCTTCAGTCCCCGACAACGGAGCCAGAAAATAGTCTTGATGACCCACAAGTATAGGGGTTGTATTGTAATTCTTTTGATAAATAAGAGTGTCGAACCCAATGAGGAGCAGAAGGTGTTGACAAGCGGTTTCGATGAAGGAATAACTGTAAATACTGGAAAATAGATTTGTAGGGGTTTTTGATAGTGCAGATAAATAAAGTGCGATTAAATAAAATGCAGTAGTAATAATTGCAGCAAGTGGCCCAATCCTTTCTTCAGCAAAGTACAAGCCGGTGAGTTTACTTATGATTAACAAACGTTCTCGAGGACACACGGGAGGTTTCTTTCAAGTGCTTTTATTCCATGCAGTTGAACAATTTTGGTGTTTTGATAAGTGTTGTGTGGGTGAACCTATGCGAATGTATCGTCCCATCAAAGAATAATACATACATGTGATTATACCCCTTGCAAGCATCCGCAATGACTAGAAAGTAATTAAGAAATAAATCTAACCACATCTTTAAACTCCGGGATCCAACGCTCCCTTGTGTAATGGTTTCCTAAAGGGGGTTTAGGTTTCTGTCACTCCGGCAACCCCACAATTAGTAGACAAATACACGATGCAATCCCCTAGGCCCATAAATGGTGAAGTATCATGTAGTCGACGTTCACATGACACCACTAGAAAAACAACACCACAACTTAAATATCAAACATTAAATATTACTCAACATTACTTCACTACTAACAACTCGACTTCTCCCATGTCCTCAAGAACAACACAAACTACTCACAACACATTATATGGATCATGATCAGAGGTGATATAATGGATGATAACAATCTGGTCATAAAGTGCAAACACCGATAAATCTCACAAGCATCAACTACTAACAAGTCATCCACACCGGGAGAGAGATCTAATGCAAAACAACGATAGAGGCCCCTAATTGTTACAGAGGGATGAAGGTTGATGATGAGGGTGATGGTGCTGGTGGTGATGACGATCTTGATGATGCCCGAAGTGATGACGGTGACGATGGCGGTGATTTCCCCTCTTCGGAGAGGATTTTCCACGACATACTTTTCCCTGCTAGAGAGCTTTTCTCGCTCAGGTGTTTTCCGACCTGAAGCGGTGGCGGAATAATTCTTCGACGATGGAATGAGGCTTAGGGTTCCCTCAGGGACAAGCACGCCAAAAATATCCCCCAGAGGTGGGCCAGGGTGGCCACAACTATAGGTGGCGCGACCAAAGGGGGGGCGTCATCCCATGGTGTGGGCCCATGGTGGCCCCCTCTGGCTCTCCTTCTGTCTGTATTCTTCCTCTGGACTTTTAGGACACCCCCCGGTGTCCCACTTCTTCTTCTGATCTTCTGAAATAGGGTATCCCGATGGTGCTTTTTCCATCAGATTCCTGGTCCCGGTATTTATTCTCCAAAAATTATAAAACATGCAAAATAAGAAAAAATAACATAAGAGATGCATCATAACATGAAATATATCGATGAATAACAGAAAATTATGATATAAAATAGTGATGCACAATGGACGTATCAGCGAACGGCGGCTGGTTTTGACTGACAAGGATGGGGTTGCTGTGGATGTCTGCCTGGCGGAGCCGGAGCTCAAGGTTGAAGAAGGGATGGAAATTGAGTTTCCCCACTTCACGGCGACAATCAGCGTCCAGTGGTTCTCCCAGCGCGAGCGGGCGAGGCTGTCGTGGTCTCCTCCGAGGACACGGCCGCCGTTAGAGCCACGAGGTCTATTCCGAGAGTCAAACAAGGTGGACCCGCTCATTGGAGAGGAGGCACTGGCCACTTCGGATGGTGGGCCGCCATTATCGCAGTCCGAGGTGGTGAATGAAAAAAGAGTCGAGGGAGGGGGCTGCGTGCAAAATTCCCGGAAGGATAACTACCCCGTGTCCCCTTCCCCTACCTCTCAGTCGGTTAGATTTAGATTCCACCATATCTGGGAGAGAGCTCGGGAGCGTGGGGGACCTAGGGTTGTCTTCATTACTCGTCAGATCCCACTGCCAATCCTCAAAACTGTGAAACCTGCTCCGTGGAAAGGGACGACGAAGGGTGACCACCGCTCCTTCGCAGCGGTGACCAGGTCTTTGTCCTCGTCTTCTCCCATGGCATACTTCAATTGTGGTGGAAGGAGAGGGGAGGACCGGGTCGCTTTCCGCGGCCAAATTTCCCTCCTCGTAGGCCGGATGGGGGGGTACTCGGAAAGTGACATCGAGCGCCCCAGGGTTGTTCATGCCCTCAGAGCGAAACACCAAGTCCAGTGGGTTCTCAGCAACAAGGGCGCGATGAGGAGCGTCATGATGCCAGGGGAGGTGTCTACGCCAAACGATCTAGGAGTGGAGAGACGATTTGTGGAGGACGAGACTTCCGCGGTGGCAACATAAATCGCTTGGGTGCAATTGGCCCTCGCGAGCGATTTGCAGGAGCTGGAGGAAGCTTTGGCGAGGCAAATCAGGACAGATTTTTGCACCGCCCTGAGATGCGGGACGCAGATTCAAACAGCTCTTCTAATGAGCGTGGATTTGGTGCCAATGAGGTAAATCAAAACCCTGGAAGGCGTCCTACTCCCAGTCTTTCTTCTATTGCGGCGTCCAATGTGAATTAGCGTGAGTCTGGGCACAATGATGTTAGAGGTAGGGTTGAGTCTGAGAGGAATTTGCATTATGCGGGGAGAGATAACATTCGCTCGGTACAATTCAGAGATAACATACATCAGGTGATTGATGTTGATTCTGTTGGTAATCTTTGTGGGGCAAACCATGATGAAAATCTGATAATGCCGAGCCTAGACCATGGGAGCTTGTTGCTCCCTTTGTGGGCGCTGCGATTCCCAATGGGAGTTTCTTTGTTATCCCAGATATCAGAAACCCGACTCCTGTCAAGGAAATATATCAGGCAGTGGTGGAGGTGGTGCAAGGGAGTGTGTATGCTAGGCACATTTGAGGTGGAATTTACACAGTGGGTTGGGAACATGTGTACGTTGGAGGTGGTATGCCAAACAGATGACTGCGTCCAGATTCTTGAGGAGATTCCCTAGTTCCGGAGACATTGATGCCTGGATACATTTTGGGGGAATTAACATGAGAACTGTTCCTTCTGTTGTCTTGCAATTTGAGAACTGGATTCCTGGGTATGGTGCTGTTGCAGAACTAGATATGGCCTGGTTCCAGGTGAGAGGTATCCCTCTGGAGAACAGGAACTGCCCCACTGCTTCCTATGCGGGCAGTCTGGTTGATAGGACCCTTTCTGTTGATAGGCACAGCTTGAACAACGAAGATTGCGTCTGTGTCCTGATTGGCAACATGGATGTGTCTCTTTGTTCCTCATGTGGTGACCAATGTGAACATTGATGGTGCTTTTTATGATATTGAGTTTACTAGAGAGATTGTTACTTGAAAGCTGAGCAAGGAGAAGACACATGCGCGAGTTGAACAGTCTGTGCAGAACATTTCGGAAGGGGGTGGGGGGAGTTTCTCTCACACTCCCAAGAAGCAAAAAACAGATAATGTTACTGATACTGCATTGGATAGGCAAGAGGCTCGGGGTCAGGTACAAGGTGGTTTCATGCGTGATGGCAGGACCTCCTTTGCTAACTCTGTGGATGGTCTTCATCTGGCAAAACAAAGCCGTGTGGATGAAGGTAAGGGGAAAGGTAAGAGAAAGATTTCTGAGGAGGCGAGTGATGATAGTGATGATGAACAATCATCCTTTGCACAAAATGTTCAGAGGCTTCGATATGGTATAGCTCTGATTCCCTCTGTGAATCAACAGGGTGTGGGCTCCTCTAGTGCTGCTCGCAGAATTGTGTCACCTGCTGTTGACTTTTATGCACAGTATCTGGAATATCTGAAAACTCCCAGGATTACTCCTGGAGTGGTGGTAGATGCTGATGAGCCTATGAAAATGGAGCTTACATATGAGGAATTCCTGAAGAGACTACTGGAAACTAACATTGACAAGGACGAATGAAAGAAGCAGTTACAAAGGGGTCCATGCGCCAATATGGACCCTCTGGTCGAATCCGATGTTGGATCTGATTCTAGCGACAACTTTGGGAATATGTCTGAGGATGTAATCTCTGAAGAAATTGCTGGCAACAATCAGGTTCATGTCTCCTCCATTGTGATAATTGAATTGTCTCCCAGCGCTGAGTAAACTGTCAAGAACTCCAAGGCTAGTAAGCCCTCCGTGCTTGCTCTTCCAACTCCTGATCAGCCTGCTCCAGTAAGGAGTAGTGCCAGGATTTAGGCTGGAGCCCAAGCTAACACTTGTGTCTTTAAGAAAACTATGGATCATCTGGCAGTCAGGGACAAGATGGAAGGTAATAACAAACAACCCCATCACATAATTCTTTCTCCATTTTATCTGATGAAAACATTGTTGATAGGGCTCTTGAAATAGGAATTGATGTTTCAACTTTATCCCTACAAACTATTCACATGCTTAAAGACCTAAAATCTGTTAGGACCAACTTAGTTAATCAGAAAACTAGAGTGTCTTCTCAAGCTGTGTGGAACAATGAACCTAATGCTGAATCTTCTTTGAGTACATTGGGTAGTCTGGCTTCTGATGAATCTCCCGTTACTAAAAATATAACCTCTGATGTTGGGAGTGATAATGAAGGTTTTCTTCATGTTTTGTCTAAAATATCTAAGAAAAACTCTCTAATAGTATGGTTCCAGATCAACGGGTGCCCCTCTGTGGCACTGGTGTACCTTCTAGGGTCAGAACTAATCACCCTTGGAGTGATTTAGTTTCTGGACCCAGAACAAGGAGTAAATCGACTAGAAATCAATGATTGGTGCATTTTAAATAGCAGGGGGGTGGACAAGCATGGTTTTGCCTTCTCAACAATCTTATTAGAGATCATAATTTGGATTTCATTGGCTTGGAAGAAACAATGAAAAAGAAGCTTGACAAATCTACTTGGAGAAAGTTTGACCCTAATGGTTCCTTTGTTTGGCGCTGGTCCCTCTCCGTGGGAAGATCTGGTGGGCTGTTATGTGGCATTAGAGCTTCCAGATTGTATGTCATCTCAGCTGTAACTATTATATTTTATGTTCATGCTAGGGTTCTGGACAAGAAGGTGAATAAACATCTTGGTACTGTTGTGGTCTATGGGGCTTCACATGATGAACTTAAAAATGCTTTCCTGGATGAGTTGGAATCTATTTGTGTTCACCTAACTCTCCCCACTATCATTGGTGGATAGTTTAATATTCTTAGGTTTCCTGATAAGAAAAATAAGGCTAGAGGTGCTACTATATTCTCCCATAGTTTCAACTCTATTATTTTCTCTTTTGGGCTTAAGAAAGTGGACATGTATGGGGCCAGTACACTTGGACTAACAATCAAGTGGACCCCACTTTGGAAAAATTGGATAGAGTGCTTATGAACAATGATTCAGAGACTTGCTTCCCTTTAACTTTTGCTAAGAGGGTTCCTAGGATCCATTCAGATCACAATCCTATGATTGTGGATACTGGAGAGCATGTGGCAATTAAAAACAAGGAATTTAGGTTTGAAAACTCTTGGATCAGTCATCCAGAGTTCCAGGCCAGAGTTTCAAGGGCCTGGGACTCCTATGTGGATGCAACAAATACTATAGGGAGGTTTCAACAGAAGATTAAAAATGTGAAGCGTAGCCTGAAAAGCTCGGGTGCGAATATGGTAGGTAATGTCATTTCTAGAAAAAAGATTTAACTGCTGAATTGGAAAATCTGGAACAGGCAGGAGAGAATAATTTGTTAACTGGTGATCAGTATGTCAGAAAAGTTTTAATTCGGAAGGAGTTGCTTGAGATTCTTGAGGAAGAAGAAAATATTGGTTTAGTAGATCAGCTGAGAGGTGGCTATTGCAAGGAGATTCAAACACAACTTACTTTCACGGAATTGCTAATGGTAGGAAGAGGAAAAATACAATGTATACCCTTAAAAACCTAGGAAAGGAGTTGCATGGTATTGAGGCCCTCTTGACCCACGCCACTGCTTACCATAAGACCTTATTTGGTCATGGCCCAAAGAATGACATGGCTATGGATGGAACTGTGTGGAGTGAAAGTGAAAGACTCTCTGTAGATGATGTTCTTTCCCTGGGAAATCCTTTTACTGAATTGGAAACAAAAAATGCTCTATACTTAATGGTTACTAATAAGTCCGCGTGTCCAGATGGGATTCCAGTTGAATTCTATCAGGCTTGCTGGCACCTGATAAAGCTTGAAATATTGGATTTGTTCCAAGATTGATTTGAGGGGAAGCTTCTCTTGTACAGATTGAATTTTGGTATGATTGTTTTACTCCAAAAGTCTCCTGATGCAGACATTATTCAGAAGTATAGGCCTATTTGTCTGTTGCAAGTGATACATAAATTTTTAACTAAAGTAGTAACCTGTAGGTTGGAACCTTATATGTCAAAACTCATTTCCAACGGCCATAATGCTTTCATAAAAGGTAGAAACATCATGGATGGATTCTTCTATTTACATGATATTGTCCATGAGGCTAAGAGGAAAAAGAAGCAAGGGGTGGTGTTAAAATTGGATTTTGAAAAGGCCTATGACAAAGTTGACTGGGATTTTCTACTTAGATGCGTCTCCCAAAAAGTTTTTAGTCCCAGATGGAGAAGAATTATCAGTGATATTGTGAAATATGATACTCTGTGTGTGAAAATAAATAATACTAGAGGTAGGGATTTTGCAGGTCACAAAGGGGTGAGGCAAGGGGACCCCTTATCACCCTTCCTTTTTAATGTGGCTGCTGAAAATCTTGCCAAAATGGTCCATCAGGCTCAACAAGCTGGTTTGATTGTGGGGCTTTCACCTCACCCCATTGAGTTTGGGATTGCAATTCTCTAGTATGCTGATGATACTATCCTATTGATCCAAGATGAGGTGTCTCAGGAAATTCATTTAAAACTTATTCTTGTATTTGTTTGAATCAATGTCTGGCCTTAAGATAAACTTTGACAAAATTGAGGTTATGATGGTGTTGAAGGATGATGAAAAAAAACTGGAATATGCTAATATGTTTGGTTGCCAATTGGGGGATTGGCCTACTAAATATCTTGGGGTTCCAGTGAGTGGATCCAGATTACATGTTTCTGATATAGAGGGAGTTGCTGATAAACTGAAAAATGAATTGGATGGATGGATTGGTAATAATTCTTCTTTGGGTGGCAGAGTGACTCTTATTCAGTCCTCCTTGAGTGGGACTGTTATCTATGTCATGTCTATGTATCTTCTCCCTCTGACAAATTTGGAGAAAATGACGAAGATAATTAGAAATTTTTTCTAGCAAGGGACTAAATCTAAGAAGAAATATTACATGGTAAGATGTCAGCTGATTTGTAGACCAAGGAAAAAAGGTGGCTTGGGGATCAAAAACCTTAGGATTCAAAATATTTGTCTGGTGTGCAAGTGGTGGTGGAAGTTGGAGAGCGAGGAAGGGATTTGGCAAAGTTTGGTGATAGAAAAGTATAATTTGAGCAGGGGTGTTCATGCAGTAAAAATAAAGCAGGATGACTCTCCTGTCTGGAAAGATTTACTTAAAGTTAGAAAGTACTATCTGATGGGGAGAAAAAAATGTGTGTTGTTGGAGGAAATGATACCAGTTTTTGGAAAGATGCTTGGATAGGGGTCAATCCTCTTTGTATTGTATTCCCTCAATTATTTGATATTTGCACCATTCAGGAAGGGACTGTTAGGGAAATGTATGATACAGGGTGGGCCCTCTCCTTTAGAAGGTGGCTTTCCCCTGATTTGCAATCTCAGGTGCAGCAGCTGAGAAGTGTCCTTGCAACAGTGTCCCTTGGGGTTGGGAGAGATGTGCCTAAATGGAAGTTTGCTAAGAATGGTGTTTTATCTGTTAAATCCCGGTACAAGTACAACAAACTTTCTTCTTCTGGCCCTGATAGAACTTTTAGACACTTATGGAAATCAAAACTACCTTTAAAAATTAAAATTTGGTTGTGGCTGATCTGGCATAATGCCATTGCTGCTAAAGATAACATGCTAAAGAGAAAATGGGTGGGGAGCCGCCTTTGTAGATTTTGCCCAAAAAATGAATCCATCATTCATTTATTCTTTTCGTGTCCCGCTGTGAGCTTTCTCTGGAGTGTTCTCAGCATTGCGCTAGGTGTTAGGGTCAGACCTTCTGGCTTTACTCAATACTTTTGGTGGATAGCAAAAAAATTCCCTTCGAATACTACTTTGCATGTTTTTGGAGTGGCCGCATTGTAGAAAACGGGCTAGCAGTACTGGTTCCAGAGCCCAATTCGTACCGGTTGGACAACCGGTACTAATTAATCGGTACTAAAGGCCCACCAGCCTTTAGTACCGAGGCGCTCACGGACCGGTATTAAATGGGCCATCACGTGGCCCAAGAGGAGAGCCCGTGGTCCGGGTTTTTGTTTTTTCCCCTTTTTTGATTTTTCCCGAAAAAATTCATTTTATTCATTTCTATTGTTTAACCACTTAAACTCACATTTATCACCCACCATTCTTAATTTAAATCTAATTTACTCCCTTATACTAACACTTCCCGCAGAGGTCACCCAGCCTCACACTACTCCCACTCTAGCACGCTTAACTTCGTAGTTCCTTTCCTATGAGCTATCTACAAAGAAGAGATACTTACCTGACAATCGTATGCTATCAATCCTATTAACCCATAGACTATGATGTCAGACACATTTATTTTATGAATCAAAACAATTATTTAAATAAAAAGAAATGAATCATTAATAATATTTCGAATTAAAATATTCTTAAATGGAAATAATAATTAACTTATTTGTCTTTTTCCATTTAATATTGAATAATTCATATATGCAATTCTGTAAATTTTAATTTCACAAATAATATGTCTAAATCGATTAGAAAAATGAGAGAAATCCAAATATGAGACATCCATAAGCTAACCCTTGTCTGATCTAGTACTTTTAAGCTCTAAGTCATGAAACTCCCTAGAGAGAAGTTGATACCGGTGAAGTAGGTCACACCCCGAAGTGCAGTGTCTGTCATGAAACTCCCTAGAGAGAAGTTGATACTGTGGATCTCTATTGAAATAGGTAGTTAAGTACCTAAAAAATGATTTTTTCCAAAATCTATGAGCAAATTACAAGGCATCTGTAGTTCAAATTTGTTCTGTTTCCTCCTGTATCGGCAGAAACTTGTGAATTTCAAAAGAGCTGGATGGAAATCTTTTCTTAGAAAACAGATTGTTTATTTGGGTATATCACATGTCCTAGCATGTTAAAAAATTAAGCCCCCAAGTTTTGCAACATGTTTGTGGTAGGTCCTTCACAAAAAAAATCATTTCTTACACTCCGAAAATGGAAAATGGTTTTATTATTCAGTTAAAACAATAAATTCCTTTGTCAACATTGTCCGTGCCTCCAAGATGCATGTTTGTGTGCAATATTGCCTCATTATAACAAACTATGCCATGTATTTGGCCATAACACCCGTCATTTGAACCGAAACCCTAGAACGTTAGGAGGAGATAACTCTTTTTTGTGAACACTTTTTCAACAGAACTATCGTATTCCAATTTTACTATTTTTGGTGGATACTAAGACATATGTAATGAAACCAGGTGAAGGTCTCGCGTTATTTAGGATTTTTTTTTGAATTTACTAGAATTTTCTCACCCCGTTTGAGGAGAAAGTCAAGACGGCGGGCATGACCGTTCTTAGCTATGGGTTATATATTCAGCAACTCACTGTGGATCTTTATTGAAACAGGTAGTTGAGTATCTAAAAATGATTTTTTCCAAAATTTATGAGCAAATTAAGAGGCACCTGTAGTTCAAATTTGATTCGTTTCCAGCTGAATCGACAAAACCTTGTGAATTTCAGAAGAGCTGGATGGAAATCTTTTCTTAGAAAACAGATTGTTTATTTGGGTATATCACATGTCCTAGAATGTTAAAAAATTAAGCCCCCAAGTTTTGCATCATGTTTGTGGTAGGTCCTTCACAAAAAAAAAACCATTTCTGACACTCCGAAAATGGATAATGGTTTTTTTTATTCAGTTAAAAAAATAAATTCCTTCGTCAACATTGTCCGTGCTTCCAAGATGCATGTTTGTGTGCAATATGGGATCATTATAACAAACTATGCCATGTATTTGGCCATAACACCTGTCATTTGAACCGAAACCCTAGAATGTTAGGAGGAGATAGCTCTTTTTTGTGAACACTTTTTCAACAGAACTATCGTATTCCAAGTTTACCATTTTTGGTGGATACTAGGACAGTTGTAATGACACCAGGCGAAGGTCTCGCGTTATTTAGGGTTTTTTTGAATTTACTGGAATTTTCTCAGCCCGTTTTAGGAGAAAGTCAAGACGGCGGGCATGACCGTTCTTAGTTAGCGTTTGTATATTCAACAAATCAATGTGGATCTCTATTGAAATAGGTAGTTGAGTACCTAAAAATGATTTTTTTTCAATATTTATGAGAAAATTACGAGGCACATGTAGTTCAAATTTGTCCCGTTTCCGGCTGAATTGGCAGGAACTTGTGAATTTCAAAAGAGCTGGATGGAAATCTTTTCTTAGAAAGCAGATTGTTTATTTGGGTATCTCACATGTCCTAGCATGTTAAAAAAATTAAGCCCCCCAAGTTTTGCAACATCTTTGTGGTAGGTCCTTTACAAAAAAAAAGCATTTCTCACACTCCGAAAATGGAAAATGGTTTTTTTATTCAGTTAAAAAAAATTCCCTCGTTAACATTGTCCGTGATTCCACGATGCATGTTTGTGTGCAATATGGGCTCATTATAACAAACTATGCCATGTATTTGGCCATAACACCCGTCATCTGAACCGAGACCCTAGAATGTCACGAGGAGATAGCTCTTTTTTGTGAACACTTTTTCAACATAACTATCGTATTCCAATTTTACTATTTTTGGTGGATACTAGGACATATGTAATGACACCGGACGAAAGTCTTGCGTTATTTAGGTTTTTTTTAATAACCTGGAATTTTCTCACCCCGTTTTAGGAGAAAGTCAAGATGGCGGGCATGACCGTTCTTAGCTAGGGGTTGTATATTCAGCAACTCACTATGGATCTCTATTGAAATAGGTAGTAGAGTACCTAAAAATGAATTTTTCCAAAAATTTATGAGCAAATTACGAGGCACCCGTAGTTCAAATTTGTCCCGTTTCCTGATGAATCGGCAGAAACTTGTGAATTTCAAAAGAGCTGGATGGAAATCTTTTCTAAGTCATGAAACTCCCTAGAGAGAAGTTGATACCGGTGAAGTAGGTCACACCCCGAAGTGCAGTGTCTGTCATGAAACTCCCTAGAGAGAAGTTGATACTGTGGATCTCTATTGAAATAGGTAGTTAAGTACCTAAAAAATGATTTTTTCCAAAATTTATGAGCAAATTACAAGGCATCTGTAGTTCAAATTTGTTCTGTTTCCTCCTGTATCGGCAGAAAATTGTGAATTTCAAAAGAGCTGGATGGAAATCTTTTCTTAGAAAATAGATTATTTATTTGGGTATATCACATGTCCTAGCATGTTAAAAAAATTAAGCCTCCAAGTTTTGCAACATGTTTGTGGTAGGTCCTTCACAAAAAAAATCATTTCTGACACTCCGAAAATGGAAAATGGTTTTTTTATTCAGTTAAAAAAAATTCCTTCGTCAACATTGTCCGTGCTTCCAAGATGCATGTTTTCCTGCAATATGGGCTCATTATAACAAACTATGCCATGTATTTGGAAAGTGAACCCTAGAGCTTTCTTACATATCTAGTGCTAGTACTATTTTCTCATCATATAGGATTGTTCACCTATGAAAACATGAGAGAAATATATATAAAGATCACAATGAAATTTTGCTCACATCATACTACTTAAACATGAACATATAAATATAGATACATATAAAAGTACTCGATCTACAGATCACAGGAGACCTGTACTACTACATCATAGAGAGATATATAAGTACTATACATAATATAGATCACATGATCGACCCCGAAGCACTACTACACATCATAGGAGTCGTCTGAATCGTCATCATCATCAACTGCTGGTGCTGTCGGTGCGAGGTGACGCTGCACAAGGTTGATGACTCGAATAATGCGATACACCTCGTATGAAACATAAGCATCTATGGCGGCATAATTAATGTTCTTTCCATCAAGTGGGGTCGTCTCGCACCCATTGTGGTCCTCGATCTTGTTCTTCATATCACCGTACCAGTCGTCGATCAAATCCACTGCCATATGAGCCATTGAAGTTCTATCATGACGAGGTCTGAATATCTCCTGGATATCAATGTGGCAGGCAACTGGTATCTCAATTTTGAAGCTTTTGCTCATCTTGATGTTGTCGTTGTTTGTATCAATGCTAACAAACGAATGCCGCTGCGGCAAAGAAAGTCCATGAGGGCTGGACACTTCTTGTTACTACTGCAACAACAAGTTAGTATGAAACAAATTGTTAATTAAGAATCATAACAATAACCTACTTCTTATTACTTCTTGTTAATTACTACTGCAACAACGACCTGCATATTGCAACACGGATTTGCCAATATGCAACAAGCCACCACATGCATGAACTATATATAAACCTATGCAATTTTCATCATAATAAACCAATGCTAATTTTATCATAATAAACCTATGTAATTTTCATCATAATAAACCAATGCAATTTTATCATAATAAAGCTACCCAATTTTCATCATAATAAAACTATGAAAATTTCTATATATCATGCGGATATATATGATTCAAATGGGCATCGGATATATGATGATTCTACGTCATGGATATATGATTTCAATGGGGATCGGACATGTTGCTATCGTATGCAATTTTCATCATAATAAACCTATGCAATTTTCTATACATCACGCGCATATATGATTCAAATGGGGATTGGATTGCTATCCTATGCAATTTTCATCAACCTGTGAATGGATCAAGGCCCAAAACGTACCTTGCCCATTGGAAGACCAAGACATTCTTCGTAAAACAAAATTGGATGACCGCAACATTCTTCCCATCGCGCGTGTACTCAAGATCAAGCCCGATGAAGTTCTCTTGGTCCGTCGCGCTTTCAACCCATCCTTTGAATGTGGCAAGATAGCCCGGCATCTTGGCGCTATCGTTGGTGTAGACGACGGTTAGCACGTCCGTGCCATGTACAGGAACAAGCGCCGGACCAAGAGTGATTGGTTGCTCCATTGGTGGATTATGGGAAGAAGCTAAGAGAGGAAGAAGAGAGAGGAGGAAATAGAGAAATGACGCTGTACTGTAGCAATTCGCGAACTCATAGGCGCGGGAACGGTTCGACTATTTGGTACCGGTTGTAGCCACCAACCGGTACTAAAGGTGCTCGGCCAGGCGAACGGTTCCCACGCGCCCCTATGCCGCGCACCTTTTGTACCGGTTGGTGGCTAAAACCGGGACCAAAGGTGTGTGGCACCAGGCGAACGGTTGCCACACCCTTTTGGTCCCGGTTTTAGCCACAAACTGGGACTAAAGGTGTGTGGCAAACCAGTATTAACCTTGCCCAGCGCCCTCCGCGTTCAAACCGGTACAAGTCTGCCATTTCTACCGGTTCGTAAGGGAACCGATACTAAAGGTAAAAACCTTTGTCCAGTTTTCTACTAGTGGTGCTGGGCGGTTTGGAAACTTCGTAATAAAGCATGCTTTGGGAGAAAACATATATCATCCCGTGTCGAGATGGTCTGTTATATGTGCGGTTTTCTGCGATATTGGACATGGCTGCAGTCGGAGGCGGACAAGAAGCTGATCCTGGAAGGAGCTGAGCAGATCCAGAATGTTGTTGTGCGTGCGTACGAGGCTACTGTTTCAAGGGATGTGAGCAGAACAAATCTAGCATAGGAGGATGTTGATGAGGACGAAGATGTCTCATTTTGATGCTCCTCATTCCTGGGAGATTTCTCGTGGTTGTGAGGTTAAGACTTTCGGCTGGCAGTTTGTAACTAAAAAGTTTGATTGTGGTGCTACCTGACGAATTGTTTTGGGGGAGGGGGGGAGGGAGGGGGCAGTCTTCTCAATGCCTTCCTGGTCTTTTGTAAAACTTATGATGAGTGGTCTGTTGATCGTAGTAGTTGGATACCCTAGAAGGGGCAGGCTAGCTCCTTGCGTTTCTGTTTCTCCTTTCTTTTCCGTGCTTTTGTTAAAACTCTATTATGTTATCAATGGTCATGGAGACCGGCTCCTCTGGGGGAGACGTATGTAAAAAAAATTCATCCAATTTGTCCATAATTAAGTGGACATAAGTGGGCTAAGTGGGCACCCCTACTAGAGTGCCCTCGTGCCGTCGTCTAGTTAATGCTACTGCCTAGTCTCCTCTGTGTTGTCCTTGACGATGGAGAAAACAATGAGTCGTGCCAATCTCTACTATATAATAGCGCTTGCGGTGGCTGTCGTACGTCGCGCCTATTTGTCAGTTTAACCCCTAAATAATTCTATATATTCAACCCGTAGTCCTTATTTAGTCTAAAACCGGTTCACCATTGCTCTTTGCAAAAACACCCTTCCTCCCCTGGTTATCCACTCCCTTCTCAATCTCATCTCGAGCGCCGCCCAGCAGCTCACCCCGCCTCGCTCACAATCCCCGGCTTCACCTAGCTCCGGTCGAGAAGGCTGACTAATCTCGCAGCGTAGCGACATGGCCGACCGGGAAGATGCGTTCTCGTCGAAGCTTGGTGACCCGGCCAACACTCCGGCTCACCGGAGCCGCCTAGGAGATATGGTCGAGGAAATCCGGCCTCAACTTAGGCATTAACCATCCACAGTGACGAATCTCCGGTCGAGCTCATCTTGGTCGGCGGTTCAGCAATCACAACGGTCGATGACCATGAGAAGCACCTCTGCCTATTTTCTTCTTTACCGTGTTTTTGTTCTTGACTAGCCGGCAACCTTGCGTGATGCCTTTTCTTTCCCCTCACTCAGCGTGATGGATCTGCAACTTGGGGAACCATGAATGTATATTCTGCAGGGTTTTTTTCTAAAGAAACCAAGATGTAGTCTGTTAATTTTCCGGATCAGTTTCTTGTATGGATCAGTTCCTCGATGAGTTTCTTGTATGGATCAGATCCTCAATCTGCTCCTTTACCAGATCCATTGCTTAATTTTTTTTATTGTATATTAATCCATGGTCCAGATCTGTACTTTTATGGTTGTGTAAATCCATGTATGAAAATTTATTTAATGATGATTGGATTGTTAAATTTGTGTGATCATTTGCTTCCGGGTGGGAAACAAGATAAAAGAGGAATGTTTACTGCTAATTGATATATACAGCGGAGTGCTCTCCCAAATCGAAATTCTTTGATGCATATTCCTTTACAACTGGTTTAGTTGCCGCGGTTCTTGGTTATTCTTTGCTTTAAAGAAATTGTGAAGGTTCAAGACCACCGGCCGCCCCCAACCGGCGGACCCTTTGCCAGGACGGCGCCATCCTAGCGACCACGCGAATCCGGGTGTGTATCCCGACAGCTTTCGCAGGAGTGTCGCGCCGTTGGATGGAGTTCTCATCTGGGGTCAACGTGCATCGTTGCCGAGCCCTACGGCCAATATTTCTATGAGGGCTCTTCATGCCCCTCTACACCTCTAGGAAGTGACGTGTTGCCCTCTCGGGGCCTCGCCGGGCTGTCTGAACCTACTAATTAAGCCATGTCGTCCCTCGTTGTATGTTGACATGCATCGCTAGCCCATCCCGACACTTACAGAATTCCTCAACCGACGTACATCGACACTAGGTGGCGCCGACCGTTGAGCCCCAACGGTCTATTTCAAGCCTACCTTGACAAGCATTGTTAGATTCCGCCACGCCTCTCGCCACCTCCCGGGAGCGTGGCATGACCACGACAACTTAGGTGTACGAGAACAATGATTCATGGCAACATTTGTTCACCCTGTAGCGAAGCACGGGCATTGTGCTAGTTTTGACTAGTCTGCGGACAAGCATAAACGCCGGAAAAAGCTGGACTTAATTTGGCAAAGAAAAAAAAAATCTGTAGTTGATCTCCGTGTTTATGAAAAGACCCGACAAAGGAAAAATGAATGGTTCGTACCGAGTCACCATAGTTGTGTTGACAAGCAAAGACATCCATGCATAGCTCAACTGGGGACTAGTATAAACGCAAGGCTGAGTTCCTGAGCAAAATAAATTAGCAAGCTTTGCATCGCCAGCAGATTGATATCCAACAAACCTCAGGCCCAATCCCATCATCATGTCCATGCTACTAGTGCTAAATTTCCACTTTGTTGTCCTTAGCCTACTAGTGGTCTTCGCTGCCGGCATCGACCAGTTTGTGTACTCGGGCTTCGCCGGAGCTAACATCACCGTCGACGGCGTAGCCACAGTCACCCCAAACGGACTGCTGGACGCCTGGACCTAACTAATGCTCACGCGAGGCTCAAGGGCCATGCCTTCTACCCTGCCCCGCTGCGCTTCCGCGAATCCCCCAACGGCACGGTGAAACCTTTCGCCGTCTCGTTCGTGCTCGCCATCCACCCCAACTACCGATCTAGCCAAGGCATGGCCTTCTTCATCGCCAAGAGCATGGATTTCTCGTCCGCTCTTCCTTTCCAGTATTTCGGCGTCTTCAACTCCGAAAACCAGGGAAACTCCAGCAACCACATATTTGCCGTGGAGCTGGACACCGTCATAAACATGGAACTACGGGACATCGATGCCAATCATGTCGGCATCGACATCAACGGTGCCATCTCCAACCAGTCCCACACCGCTGGCTTCTACGACGACAAGACGGGCCTCTTCAACAACTTGAACCTCACCGGTGGCGAGGGGTTGCAGCTCTGGATTGATTACGGCGGGGAGTCCGCAAGAGTGATCAACGTGACGATGTCTCCATTGGGCATGGCCAAACCAGCAAGGCCACTTCTCTCGGCCATCTACGACCTCTCAACAGTGCTGACCGAGCACGCATACCTTGGCTTCGGTTCTGCGGCTGGCATGGACGGCAGCGGGCATTACATACTTGGCTGGAGCTTCGGCATGAACAGACCTGCGCCGGCTATCGACATCAGAAAACTGCCAAAGCTTCCTCGTGTCGGCCCCAAGCCTCGGTCCAAGGTCCCCGAGATCGTATTACCAGTAGCAACAGCCGCGTCTGTCCTCGCCATGGGAATCACTATTTTCCTAGTCGTGCGAAGGCATCGGAGGTACGCCGAGCTACGGGAAGATTGGGAGGTTGAGTTCGGGCCTCATCGGTTCTCATACAAGGATCTGTACCGTGCTACACAAGGATTCAAGAACGGTAATCTGCTAGGGGTTGGGGGATTCGGAAGGGTGTACAAAGGCGTGCTGCCAAAATCCAAACTGGAAATAGCCGTGAAGAGGGTATCTCACGACTCCAAGCAGGGCATGAAGGAGTTCATCGCCGAAGTTGTCAGTATTGGACGACTTCAACACGCTAATCTCGTGCAGTTACTCGGCTATTGCCGCCGAAAAGGCCAGCTGTTTTTGGTGTACGAGTACATGCCAAATGGAAGCCTCGATAAGTACTTGTATAATTGGGACAAGACCTGCAGGCTCCCTACTCTGAACTGGACTCAAAGGTTTCGGATCATCAGAGGTGTTGCATCTGGATTACTCTACCTTCACGGGGAGTGGGAAAAGGTTGTTATTCATAGAGACGTCAAGGCAAGTAATGTGCTCCTCGACGGCGAAATGAATGCCCGGCTTGGTGATTTTGGTCTATCACGGCTGTATGACCATGGTGTCGATCCCCATAGCACGCATGTGGTCGGCACAATAGGATACCTAGCCCCTGAGCTAGCGTGCACCGGAAAGGTAACCCCTCTAATCGACGTGTTTGCATTTGGCATATTCATTCTGGAAGTCGTTTGTGGACAAAGGCCAATCGAGCAAGATATACGTGAAGAACAGCCCATGTTATTTGATCGGGTGCTTGAGCACTGGCACAATGAATCACTCAATGAGATTGTGGATAGTAAACTCACCGGTGACTACGATGTAAATGAAGTATACTTGGCACTCAAGGTAGGGCTATTATGCTCGCACCCATTCATGGATACAAGACCTACCATGCGCCAAGTAATCCAGTACCTTGACAGTGCCAGGACATCGCCGGAGCTGACACCAATACACATCACCTTCGAGATGCTCGCTGTGATGCAAAATCAAGGATTTGATCCGTCCATCATGTCCTGTCCTTCCTCCATCACAGCATCAATCGTCTCAGGTGGACGATGAATCCATGCCTAGAACTATTTTTACCCTGGTAAGATCGGGGCCCTTGTTTGTGGCATCCTCCAATTTGCTCAGCAGATTTGCGAGTTTTGTGGTTATGCCTGTAAATTCTCGAATGTGTCCAAGCTTCTTTCTTGATACTGGCAGTTTTTTCCCTGATAAAGAGCGCTTTATTGCTCAAATAAAATCAAGTCGATACATATTGGTTGTTATGATATATACCATATGTTTGTATACATGTTTAGCTATTTTATTTTATTTGATAATGGAAATATATTAATACCAAGATGACAGAAAATATATTCAGCCTCTACAACAATGTAATCTTCAAAACTAATCCAGACATTAAAGATGCATGCGGCCAAAAAAAGAAAACAAATAATTAAGAGAAAAAAGAAGCGTCAAACTCGTAGCAGCATAAACAACCCACCACCAGTGACATCACCTATACTCCTAAAAAGGTTCTCTAAAGCAACGCCTCCAGAAAGTTAACAATGTGCAAGCGCTTTCGTTTTCTGTTCTCCCGTGTTCACACAATGCGTTTTTCAAACAAACGACTTAGAGCCTCCACAACCAATGAATGTTTGACTCCGAAAATTAAGACGCGGAGCTCAAGAAGCACCACCAAGAATGAAGTCATCTTGTGTCGCCGTCCCCACTAGCCAAGAAAACTGCTGCAATACGCTGCTCGTCCAGCACATGGTCATGTTAAATGTATTCCCAAAAGGTAATAATATTTATACATTTTTTTATAATTATGATTAATATTACTATACTATAACTGACGTGGTTCCTGAATATGAGATTCAAAGGTAACTCACGCTCATGTGTAGTAACATGAACATAGAAATAAACCCTAATCTTACCTTTTACGACTAATTCATTGAATGTTTGATGACTATGTTTTCCTGGTCATGGACATTGTTTATGTCAACATCAATGAATACCATATTGTTGGAAAGGAACGATATAGTTGGGGTATTCCCTAAGTAGATTGATATGCTATGAGATTCAACTAAGACATCTTTGTCCTTATAATCATATCACAACATAGTTATATTACAATACATCCTTTGACCATGAGGTTATCGGGATAATATATTATGGAGCTTTTACTATGGTACTATCAAGAGTTACGCCGTAAACTGGGTGAACATAAAGGTAGTCACTTGGTAATTCTAAAAGAGTATATTACCTCGATGTTCTGAGATGGGAATTACTCCTCCGTAAAAAGGGAGATACATACCTGGGCCCACTCATTATTCTTAATGTTCATAAGTTCTGCACACAATGCACGAGGCCACTCCACTCGGCCATCTACGACCTCTCAACAGTGCTCACGAAGGATGCATACATTGTATTTGGTTCTGCAGCTGGCATGGATGGCAGCGGGCATTACATGCTTGGCTGGAGCTTCGGCATGAATAGACCCGCGCCGGCTATCGACATCAGCAAACTGCCAAGGCTTCCTCTTGTCGGCCCCAAGCCTCGGTCCAAGGTCCCCGAGATCGTATTACGAGTAGCAACAGCCGCATTTGTCCTCGCCGTGGGAATCACTAATTTCCTGTTCGTGCGAAGGCATCGGAGGTACACCGAGATAAAGGAAGATTGGGAGGTTGAGTTTGGGCATCATAGGTTCTCATACATGGACCTGTAGTGCGCTACACAAGGATTCAAGAACAATAACCTACTAGAGGTTTGGGGGTTCGGAAGGTTGTACAAAGGCATGCTGCCAACATCCAAACTGGAAATAGCCATGAAGAGGGTATCTCACGACTCCAAGCAGACGTGAAGGAGTTCATCGCTGAGGTTGTAAGTATCGGACGACTTCAACACCCTAATCTCGTTTACTCAGCTATTGTCAGAGAAAAGGCAAGCTATTTATGGTGTACGAGTATAGGACAAGTGGAAGTCTCGATAAGTACTTGTATAATTGGGACAACACCTGCAGGCTCCCTAATCTGAGTTGGACTCGAAGGTTTTGTATCATCGAAGGTGTTGCATCTGGAGTACTCTACCTTCACGGGGGTGGGAAAAGGTTGTTATCCATAGAGACATCAAGGAAACTAATGTGCTCCTTGACAGGGAAATGAATGCACGGCTTGGTGATTTTGGCCTATCATGGCTATGTGACCATGGTTTTGAACCTTATAGAATGCATGTGGTCGGCACAATTGGGTGCCTAGCTCCTGAGCTAGCGTGCACCTGAAAGGTAACCCCTCTATTAGACATGTTTGCATTTGGCATATTCATTCTCGAAGTTTCATGTTTCTCGTTACGGTATTTAGATATTTCACATGATGTATCATCATCATGCAATGCCTGCAGAACCTATGGATATCAAGAATACTGAGTGCGTCAGATATGTATCTCTGTTTTTACGGATGAGTAATTCCCATCTCAAACCTTCGAGGTAATGTACTCCTTTAGAATTACCTATTAGGTACCTTTTTGTTCACACAATTTACGGTGTGCCTCTTGATAGCACCAAAGTAAACCTCTAGAATATATTGTCCTGATAATCTCATGGTTAATGGAAGCATTCTAATATAATCGTGATGTGATATGATTCTAAGGATAAAGATGTCTTAGCATATCAATCTACTTTGGGAATACCCAGCAATATTTTTCCCTTCCAATAATAAGCCATTCATTGATGTCGGCATAGACAATGTCCATGACCAGGAAAACACAGTCATGAAACATCCAATCAATTAGTCGTAAAAGGAAAGATTAGGGTTTAAAACTGTGTTCATGCTACAACATATGAGTGTGATTTTTCCTCTGAATCTCATATTTAGGAACCGCGTCAATTATAGCATAGTAATATGAATCATAATTATGAAACAAATATGTAAATATTATTACCTTTTGGTCATACATGCACTAAGTAGATATGTCCTTATTAGACGTATCTCATTGGAAGCATTGGGGGAAATCATCCACGTACACCAAATACTCCCCTACATGTAGCTAACATGCACCCATCGAAGTTACATTTGAGTTTCTCACATAAACCAATTTTTGTGGGCATTCGGATTGCGTTGGATTGGGTCGGATTAATCAAGTTGCCAGATTAATCTGGAATGAATCCGACTTAAAAGCAAATTTTTCTGTTAGACTTCGGATTGATTCAGAGCAATCCGAGAATCCGGATTGATTCTGGAGAAAATACTACTTTGCCGTAAATCTGTCTATTATCCTTGGGATTACGGATTAATCCGGAATGAATCCGGAATCGATAGGACTGGGTAGAAAATGGCTACTTTTTATGGTGGACGATTTAAAGGTGCCTCTTCTTCTCCAAGAGGTACCATGACTCCAACACTCTCTCCACCATTGTTCCAAAACTTCAAAACTCTTTAGCCCTCTCTCTACCCACTCAATCACATTCCCTTCTAGCATTTGAGAGAGGTGATTGTACGAATGCGTAGAGATAAAAAAAGAAAATTTCTACGTGGAATTCCCAAGTTCTAGCCGAGGTAGAAGGCCATGAGGATTACCACTAGACGCGCATGTGTGGATTATCGAAGAAACACGTCGATGCAGTATAGTCCACGATCCGATCCCGCCGATCCAATCCCGCGATCGTCGAAGTGCTGAACGTACAACACCTCTGTCGATATCCACACGTATGCGGAGGATCTCCGACGGCGGACTTCTAGGCCCAGTACGGCGGCTGGACTGAGTGGGCTAGGGCTCCCAATGCATGGGGGTGAAAAGTTATCCCTGTTGGGAAACGTGCGCCCCTCTTTATATAGCGAGTGGGAGTGGGCTGCACAACACTTGTGGACCATTTACTCTGCGAGTCCAACTCACCAATTCGATATATTTTCAGTTCGGGTCTAACCCGACCAATATACTTGCTCCCGCTCGATCAACCGGTAGCGGCTTCTAGCAGAACGTGCCGACTCCCAAGTACCATAGAGTCACGACGACATAACTACCAATGAGACTTTCATATGAGTCCCCTTTTCCTCACGATATATCTTGTTGAACTATAGGTGAATTATCGGCATCCCTTAAATAGCTCAAGTCTCTTCTGGGTCTGTGATATATGATTAATTTGAATAAATCTTGGTCAATAAACTCGGTTAACACTTAACCGAGTCGTGCATAGCCATGCTTACAGAATCATATCACTCGAGAGGGCTAAGAGAATATCTCTCCAGTCGGAGGGGGAAAATCCCATCTTGATTATTGATACGTCCAAAACCTATCTACTTTCCCGAACACTTATGTTAATGTTTTCTGCTAAACTTGTGAGTTATGGATACAACTAACACGGACTAATACTATTTCCAGCAGAATTAACTTGGTGTATCGTTTTTTTTTTGTAGAAAATCAACTTTTAGGAAAATGCCCAAAGACCCCCGGAGCCCTAAGATGAGCCGGAGGGGGCCAATGAGGGGCCCACAACACCTGGTGACGCCCCCCTAGGACGCAACACCAGATGGTGTGGCTGCCTCGGGAACCCCCTCGGCCTCCCCTTTCGACTACGTAAGCCCCGTGACCTAAAAACCGAGGGGGGTTCGTCATATTCCAGAGAAAAACACCAGAGCGAATCCGCCACCTTGAAACCCAATTTGGCGATCAGAAGTACCTATTATGGCACCCTGCCGGGACGGGGATACAGAGGAGATCATCGACATCGTTATCGCCATCAACCATCCATGATTCCCCCATCCATGTGTGAGTAATCCCCGATGTAGGCTGAGAGGGATGGTAGGGATTGGATGATATCGTCTTGTAATAATGCCAGATTGTTAGAACATGGTGCCTAGTATCCGTTGTTACTGCTATTTATCGTTGTTGCAACTTGTTATGCTTAATGTCTGTCACTAGGTCCCGAGTGCCGTGATCACTTATTTGAACATGTTATTGTTTCTTGGGTATTATTATGTTTCTTGATCATACCCGCAAGTTGTTTACACATATCGTTGTCCGGAACCCGAGGCTCCGAAGAGACCATAATTGGGATAACCATAGGGTATGGATGTGATGTGAGGATCACATGTGTTCACGGAGTGTTAATGCTTTGCTCCGCTTCTTTATTAAAAGGAGAACCATAAATACCAGTAGTTTCCCTTGAGAACCATGATGACCCACAAGTATAGAGGATCACAACAGTCTTCGAGGGAAGTAAAACCCAAATTTCTTGATTCGACACAAGGGGAGCCAAAAAATATTTATAAGCCTTAACAGATGAATTGTCAGTTCAGATGCACCTAAAAGTAGACTTGCTTGCAACAGTTTATTAGTGGTAACAATTTTACAGCAGCAGAAGTAGTAAAATAACAACATGAGTAAAATAGTAACATCGGTAGAAATTGTGGGAAACAGCAGGATTAACGTATTGTAGGCATAGAGATGGATGAACGGGCATTGCATGGATAAGATAGTTTATATAATATTCAAAACATGGGCATTGCAGATAGATAATAACAAAGCATCCAAGTACTAGGAAAACTATAGTCACGTGTTCCAATTTAGTCGTACGTGCTCGCAATGAGAAACTTGCACAACATCTTTTGTCCTACCAGCTCGTTGTAGCGGTGCCTCAAGGGAAAATGCTGGTAATTAAGGTGCTCCTTCTAATTAAGCACCGGGGCAAAGTATTAACACTCTATGAACATATGCCATCCCCCCGGTTGTTCCAATTATTGTCACTTTGGGGCTTCAGATTCCGTACAACAATGTGGATAAACAACTTGCATGTATGATTAAGAAACATAATTATACTCATGAATCAATAACATGTTCAGATATGAAATCATGACATTCGGGCCCTAGTGACAAGCATTAAGCATAAGAAGTTGCAACAACGATATAAAACACTAACAACAAATACTAGGTACCATGCCCTAACCATCTGGCATTATTACATGAACGATCTCATCCAATCTCTTTCATCCCTCTCAGCCTACAACATGGATTACTCACACATGGATGTGGGAATCATGGATGGTTGATGGAGAAGTGGTGGCAATGACGATGGCGATGAACTCCTCCAAATCCCCATCCCGCCAGGGCGCCAGAACAGGAACTTTTGATTCCCAAATTGGGTTTTGAGATGGCGGCGACGCTCTCGTGTTTTTCTCTGGAATATGACAAACCCCACTCAGTTTTTAGGTCACCGGGGTTATGTAGTCGAAAGGGGAGCCCGAGGGGGTGGCTGAGGCAGCCACACCACCTAGTGGCGCGGCCAAGGGGGGACGTGCCACCCTATGGTGTGGGCCCCTCCTTGCCCCCCTCCGGCTCTTCTTCTGGCTCCGGGGATCTGCGGGTAAAATAAGGAATTCAGGTTCTTTTTCGGGCAATTTCCTGAAAGTTGATTTTCTGCACAAAAACAAGACACCAAGGTAATTCTTTTGAAAACAACATTAGTCCGTGTTAGTTGCATCCAAAACTCACAAGTTTAGAAGAAAACAACAACAAAAGTTTTCGGAAAAGTAGATACGTTTTGGACGTATCAACTCCCCCCGAGGTTAGCTTATTGCTTGTCCTCAAGAAATTCAGTTAACAACTAAGTGTGATAAAAGAACTTTTACGAACACATTTGTTTCATATGATATAAATACTCTCTCTTTATGATCAAGTTCTTAGGCAATTCATAAAAAGAAGTATGTAAATAAAGTCACCTAATAGTTATGCAAACCACGAAGAGATACCATCAACTAATAATAAGCAACATGAAATATATCAATCTGCAGGATTGCAAAGTTCATAGTAAGATATGGTAAAGTGGTATCTCGCTTGCCCTTAATAATGGAGCAAAACATAAATGCCAGGGCACCTCTGAGGTTCAAGTGAATAATAGAAGTAAATATATCAAAGATACAAGCATCAAAATTATACCACAATCATCCGTGTTCTAGGACATGCTTAGAATGGCAGCTATGCTCTAAAGAAGGTGCATAAAGTGAGAAGGTAAAGACTCAACGTAAGAGTAAAAGAAAGGCCCTTACCATAGGGAAGCAGGGCTTAATATTGCTAGAGCTTTTTATTTTATTATATACAAAAGTAAAATGATTTTTGGGAGGTGATTGTTCATGTCAATGAATGTTAATAGAGTTCTTGTTATCTTCCACACTAAAAAAGTTGAGAGCGGTTCCGAATTATTTATATTAAGCATTTATAGCATACACTTTATATAGTATGACAGTCCTCCCCACCTTGCGTTCGCAAACCATGGCTAACCGAATCCTCGGGTGCCTTCCAACAATCTCATACCATGGAGGAGTCCCTATTTAATTTTTTTGATGTTATAATTGTCTAACTAGCTCTTTGCAAAATTAATGACGAGCAGATGAAGCATGCAAGTTGGGGTACTCAATTAGTATGGAAGATAACAAACCCAACTAATACTTCCTCATGAGCTAAAACTGTGTCACAAAATGTGAAGTATTTTGAAGGTTTTAAAAGTAGCACATGAAAATTTACTTAGAGTGGAGGTTAAATACCACATGTAGGTTGGTATGGTGGACACATTTGTAAAAATTTGGTTTTCTGGAGTTGGATGCACGAGTAGAGCTCATACTCAGTACAAGTGAAGGGTAGAAATAGACTGGGAGCGACAACAAGGAGAGCAACAACTATCATAATGATACTTGCGATAGAACAAAATTAACCGGGACATAAAAGTGATACAAATACTCTGAGGCAAAATAAAAATTCAAGGCTTAATTGACATTTTGTTTTCAGTCTTATGCATGCATGAGCATGTGCCTAGTCAATTCAAGTGAAACATTTATAGGGATATACCACAATTTCATACCCTGCTAAGAATAAAAGAATGCAAGAAAACATTTATACGACATGCTATCTAATATTAGTAAGCTGGAACTAATCATGAGAGAGCACGAACTACTAAGAATCCATTAAATAGAATACATCTTACACGAATAAACTTAGCATGTCCACATGGATGAGTATATGTAAAAAAATGAAAACAAACAAAGTTCATACCAACCTCTCACCACAACTTGAATTATCGTAAATCATCAATATTGCTCTTCACTTGTGTGGATTGAATAATATAAAATAATAATCAAGGTCCAATGGAGTCACGGAGGACTATTGAACTCTACAGCAAAATTTACAAAACGAAAGAAGAACAAAAAATGTTTTTGGGTTTTCGAATTTAAAACAAGAACAAAAGGAAACAAGCAAACAAAGATAAATCTTTTTGAATTTTTTAATATTAAACCGAAACTAGAAAGTAAAGCAAACCAACAAAAGAAACCAACAAAGAGAAACAACAAAATTATTTTTGGTCTTTTTGCGTTATGAAAGCAAAAACAAAACAATGAAAACAAAAAGAAGCGAAAGAAACGAAAACATGGATATACAGAGAACCGAGAAAAACATGATATATAAATGAGTGCGATGTCGACATACCTCCCCCCAAGCTTAGTATTTTGTCCTAAGTGGAGATCAATCATGGCGCAGGTAGTAACCCCACGCTAGTGGGTCGTCCCTAGCATGGTCGTACTCAGGCGCCCATGAATAAGATGAAGCAGAAGGCGCATAATCATAACCGGGGTGCTGGTATGGAAACCCCGCAGTTTCGGAGGGCTGGACGAAATCATTTTCGTCCCCCTCTCCAGCATCCTCTACATGATGGGGATGCTCCTCAATGTATGCATCAAATTCACTCTCTGAGAGTGACCATCCTTCCCTGACATTAAGGTTAAGCAAAAGAGGCGCAGGCCAATTGACTACTCTATCAGATTTAGTTACTCTCCACCTTGATTTCTTGGAGAAAGTTATTTCATAGGATAAATTGTTCAAGTTAGCACAAGAGGAAAAAATTTTATGTTGTATCATAGAATTAAGATCAAGACTCTCTACGGGAAACTGAAAGTCTAAAGGGTGTGGCTCCACACCATGCAAAGCTAGCAAACGAGAGGCAATGAGACCTCCACAAATTACAGCCTTCTCACGGTTAGCGGCGAGACATAACACAATTAAAGAACCAAAATTATAAGACCTATCATGCTTCAAAGCAGCTGCGATAAAAGCTAGATCAAACACACATAACTTGTTGGCAGTTTTTCTAGCAAGCACACACTTGGCAATAAAATAGGCAAAATATCGAATAGATGGGAGTTGAACGTTTCGAATTTAATCACTTTCTTTTGAGAAGTTTCTCTCTTGGCAAATTTATTTACATAAATCCATCAGTGGTTTAGGCTGCCCTCTTATCCTCTCACGTGATCCCCGTTATGGAACCTTAATAGCTGCACAAAAATCATCGAAAGGCAAGTTGACAACTTTATTATAAATTTTGTAATAAACCATGGGGTTAGGCGAGGACCAGCTGAAGGGAAAATCCTGCACCAAAGACATAATTAGTTTTGTGTGTTGGGTAGTGTCGAGACATCGTAGTAGTTTTCATAGACGGGGGTGCCATGAGACTACGGTAGAGACGTGGGGTAACGGGATCGCGTGGTGAACGATGAACACAGGATTTACCCAGGTTCGGTACGTCGCGACAGTACGACGTGCCTACTCCTGCACTTCTCACTAATCAGGACTAAAGCCTGTAAAACAGGGTTACAATGTGAGGGTGTAGATCTAGCTACTCGGCGAGGATGAGCTTCTCGGCGAGTTGCGTAGAGCTTCTCTGTTATCTCCTAGAACTTATGTAATCTATCCCTCGTCCGGCTTTATATAATAGCCGGACTAGGGCTTACAGAATAGGAAACCTAGAAGACTACGTTTAACTTGTAACTTGGAAAGCAAGGAATCCGTCTTCTCCTCCAAGCCAGATCACGCGGGCCGTGATCCGGGTTCTTCTAGAATCCGGCTTCTGCGCGTCGGATTACTGGGCCGCCCAATGGACCTAAGCCCACTACTATAAAGGCCACCCTGGTAATCCGGCACTTTGTCTACCATCTTCTATACCCCTAGTTGGTATATATCCGACAGTAGCCCCCAAGAAGGATTAAAACTCTGATTCTCCGTCTTTCGCCAAATACATTTGTCCGGGAAATATTGATTCAGCAGTCTTGATTCTTCTTATTCTCCTTTTGAAAGAGATGGTAACATGAAACTCGGAATCCTGAAAATCCGGCTTTTCTCCTGCGATCCTTCGCAGAAAAGGAACTTCTGACGTCAGCACTTTGACCATGCTGACGCAGGCGACGCTTGGTTTCACGCGGGAAACCCTGCAACGTACCTCTGACAGATTCTCACGGGAAACGAGGAGATAGCCATAATTCCCCTGTCGTTTCATTTCCCGGATTTTCCGGCGAGCGACACGCGTCGAACATCCAACGGTCGAAAGAGCCGTTGGCACGTATCTAAACGGTTTTCCGGCTATAAATAGCCATCCTCGTCTTCCTCGGAAACTTTCCTCACTTCCTCACTGCCCACGCCATTGCTGCGAACGAGCTCGAGAGCAAGCACTGTCCCGACGCACTCAACCACTTAGCACGCCGGAACGCACGCACCACCACCTAGATGGCATCCTCGCCGTCCTCGCCCACCCGCGCCGCCATCGACGAGCTCCTCGGCGACCTAGATCCTCAATTTGGATCGCCCAAGCGCACCGGCGGCGAGCCGGAGAAGACCACGACCTCCGCGGCGGGCGGAGAAAACACTTCCGCCGCCGCGGACGTTGCGGGATCGAGCGCCGCAGCCTTCCCGCCGTTTGCTTCAGAAACGGCGAGGGTCAAGATCCATTCCCGTGGCGACGAGCGCTTTTTCACCGGAGCCAACAAAGAAACAGAATTTGTCGGCAACTGGAGTCCGAGTAATACTTCTCTCGTCCTTCTTCGTCGGATGTCAAGGGAAGGATCAATAGTTAAGGGCAAATGGCGGATCTCGAAAGATGAACCCGAGCCCAAGCCAAAGGTCGGAGAACGCGTCCTCCTTACCTCTCATATCGCGAGAGGTATGGGTTTTCCCCCTTCCGCCTTTTTTCTAGACGTCCTTAACTTTTATGGTGTTCAACCACACAATATCTCTCCAAATTCCATCCTCTACTTAGCTAGTTTCCAAGCTCTTTTCGAAGGATATCTCGGGATAACTCCTGATTTAGACTTCTGGCACTATTGTTTTGAGGTAAAGCATAACATCACAAATGGTATTTCGCCTATCTGTGGGACCATATCTTTTACCCTCAGAAACTTTAGGGAGGAATGGTATCCAAAAATGGAAATGCCGAAACCTGACCAATCTTGGCTAGGTTCCTTCTTCTATCACCAAGACATTCCATTCCCAGGCAAGGAAACCGGGGTTCCTCCCTTTGTTAATTCTGCCGCTACTCCTCGCGAGAGTTGGACAGCTGCAGCAGCGGAAAATTTGCCAGAAAACCTAATGAAGATAAAGCGGCGCATTGCCAAACTTTCTTCCTCTCAACCCTCTTTGAATGGGAAGGATACCGTTTTATGCTGGTTTGGTCGTCGTGTCCAACCTCTCTCTTTTCGTTCCCGACTTCTTTGCGAATACACGGGACCAGAAGATAGCATGAGGGGAACAGACAAGGCCTATACCAAAAGGGATTTTATAGAACGACTTCATCAACTGGTTGCCGCCAGCAGTCAGATTGAGGAAAATCTGGCAATTTATCACGTGGAAAATCTGGTTCCCAAGGTATTTATCTTCCCTTGTTTCCGAGTTTCCTCAGATTATCTTCTCTCTCCGTTTTTTCTTTTTAACATACTGTTAACTCTTTCCTAGTTTGACGAACTTGGAGAAAATGATCTTGCTTCTGATGCTGAACTCAACAAATTACATGCCGAGCTTTACAACAATCGGAAACGCAAAAGGCAATCTGCCATCAAAGAAGAATCTCCTTTTGCAGCTACGGGTATGAGGGGGAGAATGAAAACACAGATGGGCGGAAATTCTCGATCATCTGTTGGAAATGAATCTATTCCCACTCCGGACGATATCCGGATAAAAGAAGAACCGTTCGACGACCTCGGATATATTCGTCCGGAGGCTAAGAAATTTTTTGCTCCTGCGCCTCTGGTTCGTCCTTGGCCACAGAATGGATTAGTTATTCGCAATGATATCGCATTTTCACCTCGTCAAGTCATACATGATGGCCTTCACCACGTTGGAATTCTTTTCGCGGAGTATGCCAGAGAATTCAATGAAACTTTGGCCGACTTGCGAGAAATGAGCCAGGTAGTACTTCTAGCCCCCAAGCATTAAGTTGAAAATCTGAATTCTTCTTAATGTTTCTTCATATGCTTATTCGAACTTAAGCATCTGGCTTTCATTTCCATGTTCTAGCATTCCGCAGACGCCGTGAACTTGGAAGTTTTTAAGAAGCTTAGTCTCAAGAGCAGAGAAGTAAAAACCCTTCAATCTGCTATTGAGTCGAAAAGCAACGAACTGGCGTCATCTCAGCGGCAATTATCAAAAGCTAACGGTATTTTACTTTGTGCAATTGGTTTTCTCTGGAAAATGATTGCTGAATCTTGTTGTAAATTCAGAATATTTTTCCTTACTTTCCAGCTGCTTTGACCAAAGCCAAGAAGTTAGCAGAAAACGCTGTTTATTTCTCTCGACTTCGTGAGGAAAACTCAAACCTTCGAAAGGAACTTTTGAAAGTTCAAGAAGACCTGGAAGCCAGTGATCTGGCCCTTGGGATTGCTCAATCCAAGGCTTCTTTACAAGCAGCGGAAGATAAGTCTGTTATCAATGATTTGGAAAGTATGCTATTCCCACGTATGAAAGAGGGTGACGAAATTGACGCGGTTCTTGGTAAGTTAACTTCTTTCACCAATATCTTCATGTCATGTTTCTTGCATCTTTTTATCTAATCTTTTCTTTTGTCAAAAAAGCAGGAAATTTTCCAGGAATTTCTCGGACTGAAAAGATCCGGGCCTTTGGGGAAGTATGGAACTCAATCAGGAATGCAGGAATGCATCTGATTAATAAATTCCTTCCCACAAGTACTATACAATCTTCGGAAGTTTACAGACTTCCGGGTGCCATCATGGAGATTGCAGAGTCAAAAGAATCAATCCTTCGTTCTGCCGCACGAGGTGGTGCGCGCATGGCACTTGGCCTCATGCGTCTACACTACCCTAATGCTAAATCTTGGCGCGTAGCATCCGTTATTCCTCAAGGATATACAGAAGCACAAAGAGATGCGATTTTTGATGAAGTTAAAGGCCACGCCACCCAGATTGCCTCCATGGTGAATATCTCTATTACTTATCCGGAAGAAGAAGTGCCCGCAGCCCCCGAGAATGATAGCAGTGACGAAGACTCGGAAGTTTGAGGGAGTGCACTTGACCTGGATGATAGATGTGTATAGTAGCATTTACTTTTTACAATGTAATTCATATTGTAATGCTTCTGTACCTTTTACCGAAACAAGAACTCCGCCTTTTACAGTTTTGAATTATTAAATTCCTTGCAAAGTTTGTCGGGTTTGGCTATTCCCTTTGTCTTCTGAGTAATCCGGAAAATGTGTTTTAACTGCCCCTAGTGCTTGAAATGGCTCTGATAGCAATAAGAATCGTCATGCCGAGTAACTAAGGATGAACCAAGCAGTTTTGAAACTCGGATACACGGATCATGCTATAGGCATTTTTTACTAACTAGTTCCAGTAACCCAACACATCCGTAATCAGATAACACTTAGAGAATGGCAAGGAAATATTTTGAAACTTGGGCACGCAGGCACAATCCGAGTTTCCTTTAACCTTTAACATGCTGAATCGTTCAGCTTTTAAACACCGAGCACGCAGGCACAATTCGGGTTAACATTGATTATTTTGTAAGATCATTGGGAAATAGATGAAGATGAAATCATGTTTCGTACTGTAATGAACTTGTAAAAACATGGATATCCAAATTCCGACTTCTTTATTTCATCATCTCAAAAGATGTTTACATAGATATTGAACTAAGTATAGAAGGGACGTAGCTGCTGGATGCTCCAAGGTCTTTTTGTCTCTCCTAGTTCATCATCTATTTTTCTCTTTCTTTTGCGATTTGGCTTTTCTGGATCGTCTTCCGTATCTCGAATATCGACAAGATAATATGATCCATTCTTCATGGCTTTACTTATGACGAATGGTCCTTCCCAAATTGGGGCCAATTTGTGCTTCCTTTGCTGCACCAGCCTCAGCACCAGGTCACCTTCTTTAAAAGAACGATGATTTTTTTTCCGACTATGGTAACGTAGCAAACCCTGCTGGTAAATGGCGGATCTTTGAAGCACAAGCTCTCTTTCTTCTTCTAAGAGATCGACGGCATCCTGTCGTGCTTCTTCGGCATCTGAATCATCGAAATCCTGCACTCTTGGGCTGTCATGTATCATGTCCGTTGGGAGGATAGCTTCCGCCCCATAGACTAAGAAAAACGGGGTTTGCCCAGTTGACCTATTTGGCGTCGTTCGAATACTCCAGAGTACGGACGGTAATTCTTCTACCCATGCTCCAGCTGCTCTATGGAGAGGAGATTCGAGTCTTGGGCGTATTCCTTGCAGGATTGAGCTGTTCATTCTCTCAACCTGCCCATTAGATTGCGGGTGCGCCACAGATGCGAGGTCTAAGCGGATTCCCGTTTGTTGGCAATATTTTGCCAACTCTCCGATGGAGAAATTTGTCCTGTTGTCCGTTATTATGCTGTGTGGGACGCCATATCTCATTACTAAATCAATGATGAAATTTCTGGCGGTCGCACCATCCAGCTTTTTGATGGGTTTAGCCTCCACCCATTTGGTATACTTATCTACCGCTACGAGTAGATGTGTAAGTCCACCTCTTGCAGTTTTGAACGGTCCCATCATATCTAGCCCCCAGACCGCAAACGGCCATGTGATGGGGATAGTTTTTAGTGCTTGGGCCGGCAAATTGGTCTGCTTGGCGTAATATTGACATCCTTCGCACGTATTAACTATGCGCTCGGCATCTGTCTTGGCTGTTAGCCAGAAAAACCCAGCACGGAATGCTTTTTTCACTATGCTTTTTGACTGAGCATGATGTCCGCAATCGCCGGCATGGATTTCTTCCAGTATTTCTCTTCCTTCTTCTGGTGAAATACACCGTTGAAAAATTCCAGAAGTACTGCGTTTGTACAAGCAGTCGTCAATTACAACATACCCTTTGCATCGACGCTGTATTTGCCTTTGCAAGACTTCATCTGCTCCTTCCGGGTACTTCTGATTGACTAAGAAGTTTAAGTATGGAATTGTCCAATCCGGTTTAACGAGCATGACTTCGATTTTTTCAGATGCCAGAGGGTAATCAACGTCTCCACCTTTTATGGACGGCTCATGCAGATGCTGGACGAATACCCCTGGTGGTAAAGTTTTTACTCTCTCTGATCCCATGCGGGCTAGCGCATCCGCGTTCCAGTTTTCCTCCCTTTTTATGTGAAGGACCTCGAACCCGAAAAAACAAATGGCGAACTCGTCCACCGTTCTCCGATATTCGGCCATTATAGGGCTTTTCGCGTCCCAAGTTTGGTTTAGCTGATGCTGTACCAAATCTGAGTCTCCATAGCACAAGATGCGTTTTACCCCTATTTCTTTTGCAATATGCAAGCCATGAAGCAGGGCTTCGTATTCTGCCACGTTATTACTGGCGTTAAAGTGTATTTGCAATACGTATTCCATTGTATCTCCCTTAGGAGATTTTAGGACTACGCCGGCCCCGGGTCCTTCCTTCATTTTGGATCCGTCGAAGTGCATTATCCAGTACTCGGATTCTGGCATAGGTGTTTTTTCCATTGCTTCTGTCCAGTCGGCAACAAAATCTGCCAAAACTTGGGATTTTATTGCCGTCCTTGGCTGGTACTTAATGTCAAAAGCTGCCAGCTCGATGCCCCATTTGGCTACTCGGCCGGTTGCCTCTGCATTGTTTATAATATCCCCTAGTGGTGCTTTACCTACCACTGTTATGGAATGCCCTTGGAAGTAATGACGCAATTTTCTAGATGCAAAAAATACGCCATATGCCAGTTTCTGATAGTGCGGGTACCTTTGTTTGGATTCGAAAAAAACTTCGCTTATGTAATATACCGGATGTTGGTCTGGTATGCTTTTCTCTTCCCTTTTCCGTTCCACAACGATTACCGCACTAATAACCCGGTTTGTAGCCGTAAGGTATAATAACATGGGTTCTTCGTCTTTTGGAGATGCCAAAATGGGAGCTTTCATCAAGGTTTCCTTCAACTGGGCTAACGCTGCATCGGCCTCTTCTGTCCACTCGAACTTGTCGGATTTCTTCAGCAGTTTGTAGAGTGGTAAGGCTTTATCCCCTAGCCGACTAATAAATCTGCTGACGGCTGCGGCGGAACCCGTCAATCTTTGAACATCTTTTACGCACTTAGGTTTTGAGATGTTCAAGATTGCCTTGATCTTTTCCGGGTTAACTTCTATTCCTCTATGAGAGACAATGAAACCCAGAAGTTTTCCTGATGGAACCCCGAATACGCACTTAGATGGATTCAACTTCATCTGGTAAGTGCGTAAATTTTCGAAAGTTTCTCGCAAATCCTCAAGGAGTGTATCTTTTTCCTTGGTTACGACGGCGATATCGTCCACATAAACATGGACGTTTTTGCCAATCTGACTATGCAAACAGCGTTGCATGCAACGCTGGTAGGTTGCACCTGCGTTCTTCAGACCAAAAGGCATGGTTATGTAGTAATATGTCCCATACGGGGTTATAAAAGAAGTCTTGATTTGATCTTCCTTTTTCATGCGTATTTGGTGGTACCCGGAGTATGCATCCAAAGAGCATAAAAGCTCGGAGCCTGCAGTGGCATCTATTATTTGATCGATTCGCGGTAACGTGAACCTATCTTTCGGACACAACTTGTTCAATCCTGTGTAATCTATACACATTCTAAGAGCAGTGGTGTCTTTCTTCGGCACTAATACCGGATTTGCGGACCAATCAGTATGAATTACTTCCTTGATGAAATCCGCTGCTAAAAGCCGGATAATTTCCTTGCCAATAGCCTTCCGTCTTCTTCCGTCAAATCGACGGAGACCTTGTTTGACGGGTTTTGATCCAGGAATGACCTTCAATTGGTGCTCAGCAAGTTCCCTGGGTACACCTGGCATGTCTGCTGGACACCAGGCAAAAATATCCCAGTTCTCACGGAGGAACTTGACGAGCTCGCCTTCCTATTTGTCGGTCATCCCAGTCCCTACGACGACAAATTTTGTCGGATCTTCGGGATCTAGGATTACCTGTCTCGTGTTCTCGGACGCCTTGAAGCTGTCTGTTGGTTTCCGAGTTTCTTTTCCTGCCGGCATTTCTTTCGGCGATACCTCCTTGGCTAATTCCTTCAGTTCTTCCTTTGCTATAACTCTCTGAGCGCAAAGGGCGTTTTGTTTCTCCAACTCGTTTGCCAGCTTGAAATCACCGGCAATGGTGATTACTCCTCCTTTGGGTCCTGGCATCTTCAGCTTGTTGTAGATATAACAGGATCTTGCCATGAATTTGGCGAAAGCCGGGCGTCCGAGTATTGCGTGATACACGTTTTCGAACGGCACTACTTCGAAGGATACTTTTTCCTGCCGGAAGTGATCTTTATCTCCGAAGGTGACATCTAGGGAAATTTCTCCTAGGGATCGTGCTTGCCTGCCAGGAACAATGCCATGGAAGCGTATATTGCTGTAGTTGAGCTGGGACTCGGAGATCTTCAAGTGCTTCAGTGTATCCAGGTACATTATATTAATGCTGGATCCTCCGTCCATCAGCACTCTTCTTAGCCTAGTGTTTTGAACAATAGGGCTTACAACAAGAGCTTGTGTGCCGGGTTCAGGGATATTTCCGGGATGATCAGACTGATCCCAGATTATTGGTGTGTTGGAGTACTTCAAGAATTTCGGGGTCGCAGGGATAACTGCGTTTATCTCCCGAAGTGTTCTTTTGGCCACCTTTGCTGACGGGGTTGCTAAGAAAGTTAGCATTGCTTCTCCATCAACTCTCGGAAATTTGGGTTCGCCCTTTCGCTGTTGTTCTTGGATTTTGTCATCAGTGTCCGATTCATTGTCTTCTTTGTCAGCTTCTGGCTTTTGTTTGGCGGGTTTCCTCTTGGAACCCTTCCCATTATTTCCGGATCCTGCATTGCCTTTCATGTGCTTATTTAGCCGGCATTGCGCATTTGTGTGGGTGGGTTTCCCAAATTGCGAGTGGTGGACGCAGGGTTCCGACTTAATTCTTTCCCATTCTTCGGGAGTGTAATTGATTGGATCTGGGCTGCGTCCTTTCCACTTGTTCCCCTTTTCTCCTCCAAAGGTTATGTTGACCTCTTTGGGTTTTGTCGTTGATTCCGGAGTTCCTTTTTTGTCAGAACGAGGGTTTTTCTTGGCGAGTATCAGTGTATCAATATTGCCTCCTCTTGCTCTGATGTCGTCTTCGGCTGCAGCGTGCTCATTAGCGGTTGTAAGCATAGATCCGAGATCTTTGTGCTGCTTAGAACCGACCATGAACGGTACAAGTCCGGGTTTTAGGCCATTGACGAAAGCATGCATTGCTTGTACGTCAGTTACTCCAGAACAACTATTCTTCATTGCCGTCCATCTGGAGATGAAATCCACGTAAGGTTCATCCTCAAATTGGGTGCAACGGTTCAGCTGGTTGATGCTGTTCGGGCGTTTGTATGTTCCCCGAAAGTGCTGAGTGAATACTCTAGCCATATCATCCCAGCTATCAACAGTTCTTGATGGTAATCCATTGATCCAATCTCTGGCTCCGTCTAGCAACATTAGGGGAAGGAACTTGACAGCTTCCAGGTCTGTCCCATTGTTGACTTGGACGGCTGTATAGTAGTCTGAGAGCCAGGTATCCGGGTTTGTGCTGCCGGTATATTTTTGGTAGGTTGGACCAACTTTGGCGAAGCCAAAATGCAGGGTTATCCTTCGAATCCTGTCAGTAAAACACTTAGGACCGAAGTATAAATCATCCTTTTCTACTCTATCAATGTGTGCAGAATATCTTCCAGCTGAATGGACAGAAGGGGATCTGCTCCTTTCTTTTCCATTGTTGCGCGGACGCGCTTTTCCGGTGTTATTTCTTCCGTGGTCACGCTCCTTTGGATTAGGCGGAGTTCTGCTCCCGTGCCTTCCTTTATCCTTGGGAGGTGTCCGAGATCTTTCACGTCTGTGAGGTGTATCGTATCTTCCGGCTTTCTCAGCTGGGTTTCTCGGAGGTGGCATTATTTTGCCGTCGTTCCGGTGTTTATCTTCCCGATCATGTGGTTTGTATCCATCTTTCGGGAGATGAGGTCCGGTTCTAGACGCTGCGTCCCTGTTGTCGGGGTTTTTCTTGTCTTTTCTCGGATCCTCTTTTTTATCCTTTGAATTATCCGAGTCTCCAGGTTCTTCCGGTGCAGGTGCTGCAGCAGCGCAAGTAGCTGTTTTGCATAGGGCGGAGTTATCGTGCAACCTCCCTGATCGCTCTTGGCCCCGCTGCTGTTGTTGCAATGCTTTTCCTAAGAAAGCATACACCCCTTGAAGTTTTTCTCCGTTGGAGTACATATGATTGTTGAGGATGGCGAATGCTGCCTCCGCGTTTTCTGCTGCGGTTTTGTATATTGGCTCGCCCCTGGCGTCTTTGCCGTTTACCCGCTTTTGCCAAGATGGGTTATGAAACCTTTCTTTTGGCGGCAGTTCTTCCGGTTTTGCGATTCCGGGTAACCTTGTAGGTTTGATGGAAGATCTATTCTTTCTCTCGTACTCCTCTATTTCTTCCTTCATGATTTTGATATCATGTTGGGTTTGTTGGAGGTGTTCCCGAGATCTGAGTAGACGTTGCTGTTGCCGTTGGAAAGCTTGTCTCCTGGCTTCCAGCATCTCAGGGGGCTCGCTTGCACCCACTGGCGTTTGTAACAGATCTTGTTCTTCTTGTTCTGTCATTGGCGCAACAAGGATTTCCTTTTTCTTCTCCGCTGGCTTTTCTCTGCTTGCTTCTCCTATTTCCGGGTTTTCTTCAGCTGTATAAGCTAGTTTTTTCTTCCGGAGTTTTTTAGCAGACTTTTGCCTTTTCTTGGAAGAGGGAGGGTTTTTGGCAGGCTCATCTTCTGTCATCTCCTTGACATTAGGGAATACCGGAGAAGTTTCTCCGTCTTCTCTCTCTTCCTCTGGCGGAGGAGTTTTGGGGCTTTCCTGGCTGCCGGCATCCGTGACTTCAGCCGGTTTTGCCATTAGCACTTCGTGGAATCCCTCTTGAAAAGATTTAACTTTTCTTTCGAAGGCATCCTCATCTTCGTCCTCAGATTGGAAATCGTCCGATCCGGTTTCCGATTCTAATCTTGCTTCGATAGCAGCTAGGACAGAATCAGCTTCCGAGTTCATCGCTATGTTAGCGGATGTCGGATCTTCCGTCTGGATGACGGGTTGTGTTTCTTCCGTTTCTGTGACGGGTGTATTATTGTCTGCCTCTTGCACGGGATTTCCATCATCCGTGTTTTCGGCGACTTCGGATTGCACCATGCCGATAAAGTGTGTGTCACTTTTTTGTCGGCGATCTGAGCAAAATCCGGCATCATAGTCGTCTTCGACTGGGTATAGGGCGGGTGGGATAAACTTGCTTCCACCGCAAAACCCCATTGCCTCTGCAGTTAGTCCGATAAAGATGTTAGCAGATCCGATCGGTAACACGCAGGCACTTACCATGTGGTTTTGCGCCGGTATGTAGGATCCGTTGTCGAGGAAGCGTCCGACGTCGTCGTCGAACTCCAAGCTTCCGACAGTAATCGATCTTCCAATTCCGCCGAGTATCCCAGATCGGAATTTCACGCCTGACGTCGTTTGCCCCACGGTGGGCGCCAACTGTCGAGACATCATAGTAGTTTTCATAGACGGGGGTGCCATGAGACTACGGTAGAGACGTGGGGTAACGGGATCGCGTGGTGAACGATGAACACAGGATTTGCCCAGGTTCGGTACGTCGCGACAGTACGACGTGCCTACTCCTGCACTTCTCACTAATCAGGACTAAAGCCTGTAAAACAGGGTTACAATGTGAGGGTGTAGATCTAGCTACTCGGCGAGGATGAGCTTCTCGGCGAGTTGCGTAGAGCTTCTCTGTTATCTCCTAGAACTTATGTAATCTATCCCTCGTCCGGCTTTATATAATAGCCGGACTAGGGCTTACAGAATAGGAAACCTAGAAGACTACGTTTAACTTGTAACTTGGAAAGCAAGGAATCCGTCTTCTCCTCCAAGCCAGATCACGCGGGCCATGATCCGGGTTCTTCTAGAATCCGGCTTCTGCGCGTCGGATTACTGGGCCGCCCAATGGACCTAAGCCCACTACTATAAAGGCCACCCTGGTAATCCGGCACTTTGTCTACCATATTCTATACCCCTAGTTGGTATATATCCGACAGGTAGGTTCATCCTCAATGAAATGTTCCAATCCTGCATTAGAGACAAGAGTTTGGAAATCTTGCAAAATTCCTGCATCTTGCATAAATTCATGGCATGGATAAATGGATAGGAATACTCCTTCTTCTTGTTGTACTTGCATGACCTCATGCACGTCCAAATCATGCTGTTCAAGTTGGTGTAAGTTTTACTCCATTTCTGAAAATTTTGACAAGCATCACAACAATGGATTTAAAGCAAATATATGATGGAAACTACTATAGGAACTTGTAGGAGGGCTTAACATGCATCATAACTAATTATTTCCACACAAATAAGGCATGCAAACACACATAACCTGTCACATACAGTACCAGAATACTCAAGAAATACTCCACTAAACAATATTCTACTTGGATAATCGGAGGAGTCACATACCGGAGAGGAAATGATCCAAATTTCGGCAACAACGATGGGTTGAGCAAGGAGATTGAAAAAAACACGATGAAGAACAGACAGAGCTCGGGGTTTAGGATTTTTTTTGAGTTTGAGTGAGAGAGTGGAGTGTTTGGCAGAGAGGAGAGCAAGTGGAGGGAGAGGCCCCCCCCACACCATTTGCTGGTGCGCCTTGGGGGCTGCCCGCGCCACCTTGTGGTGTGCATGCATGGTGCGTCCCCCTGGGGTGCCCCAGGTGCCTCTCTGCCTCATTTTTAACGTAGAACTTTAATATAAATTTTCTGGAATTTTTAGAGAAACTTTATTTTCGAGCAATTTTCAGAATTTGTTAAATGATTATAAACCAGGAAAACATTTATGGAATGATGGAAAACAAGACCAAAACAAAAGCTATAGAGGTTCTAAGACACTCCAATAGGAAAATTACTAGGGAAAACATAAGGCAACATAGTGAAAACATAAATGTGGGCGGTGAAAACATGAGTAACAAAAGTAAACCGGGTGAAAGCAGGATGAAAAACATGATTATGGATGGTGAAAACATAAAGATACTAAACGAACATGGTGAAAATATGGTAAAAAAATAAAGAGGGAAAGTGAAAACATAGTGAAAATATTGTTCTCTTCATTCAAAATCACTTTGTTAACAAATTTGATCAAGTCTATATGAAGCAAAACTTTGATTTCACTAAATAATTATTTTACAACCTTGATAGACATAGTCCCAATCATGACAATTTCATATTATTTTTGTGGCATTGGAATGGGACAATAGAATTCCCCAATCGTGATGTTCTCAATATTTTCAATTGAATTTAGACCATATTTTCTACGAATCTTGTTGGGAAAATAAACTGTGTGCTTTTTATCATTGACATTAAAAGTTATTTTTCCTTGATTGCAATCAATAACAGCCCTTGCAGTCTTAAGAAAAGGTCTCCCAAGAATAATAGACATATTATCATCTTCAGGCATTTCCATCACAACAAAGTCAGTTAATATCAAACAACTAGTAGCCACTTGAACATGAATATTCTCGCATATACCAACAGGAACAGGAGTAGATTTATCAACCATTTGCAAACATATAATAGTTGGAATCAATTTTTCCAGAGAGAGATTCTTATAGAGAGAAAAAGGCATAACACTAACTCGTGCTCCTAAATCACATAACGCAGATCTAACATAATGATTTTTAATATACCAAGGAATAGTTGGTATACCTAGATCTCCAAGCCTGTTTGAGACCTTACACTTAAAACATTAGTTAGCAAGCATAGTGGAAATTTTGTCATTAGGAATCTTCCTTTTGTTAGAGACAATATCTTTCATATATTTAGAATAAGGAGGTAGTTTAATACCATCAGTTAAAGGAATTTGCAAAAACAAAGGTTTCATCCAATCATATAACTTGTTATAATGTTCTTCCTCCTTTGATTTATGTTTCTTATTAGGAAAAGGCATTTATTTTTGTACCTAAGGTTCTCTCATTACCATGTTTATTAGCAATGAAGTCCACCTTGGTATAATTTGCAGTTTTAGTTTTCGTTTTAGGTTCAACTTCAGTTTCGTTTTTATCAGAAGCATCACTTTTATCATGACCACTTTCAGTTTCAGCATCAGAGATAGATATACTATGAGGATAATTAGCAGGTTCAGGAGATTCTACAACTGTTTTATGTTTGTTCTTTTTCTTATAAGAATTACTATTGTTTTTAGGTTGTCGAGAATCTTGTTCAATTCTTTTAGGATGTCCTTCAAGATACAAGGGATCCTGAGTAGAAACACCACTTCTAGTAATTATTTCATAAACATTTTTTCTCTAGAAGCATTAGCTAGCAAATCTTTTTGCACTTTAGTAAGTTGATCAATTAGAGTTTGAACCATATGAAAATATTTAACAAGAATTTTAACATCATTAGAGGTTCTATCAATAATACCATGCAAATTATCAATATCTCTAGAGTTTTACATTAGATGATTATGCATTCTCATATTAAAATTATCTTGCTTAACACCATGATTATCAAATTCATCTAAGCATTGATCTGGTGGTTTAGAATAGGGAATATCTCTATTATCAAAATATTGGAGGGAGTGTACCTCTACTATGGGTGGATGAGGAATTGGCTTACATAATTCTTCTATGGGTGGTAGATTCTTCACATCTTCAGATTTAATACCCCTCTCTTTAAGAGATTGCTTGGCTTCCCTCATCACTTCATCACTTAATTCAACAATTCTCCTCTTATTGTGTGTTGGTACGTATTGCTGTTGGCGTTGGTGTTGGATCATGTATAGTCAAATCATCATGGTTTTTGGCTATTTGAGCCAATAATTCCTCAGCTTCTTCAGGAGTCCTCTTCCTAAAAACACAACCAGCACAACTATCCAGGTATGTCCTAGATTCAATAGTTAGTACATAATAAAATATATCTAGGAGTTCATTTTTAGGTAGATGTCTAGAGCTAGCTCCTATTAAAGAACAAAATCTTGACCATGATTCAGGCATTTTATCTCCTTCAATTTGCTTAAAGTTAAAGATTCTTTGCAAAGCAGCATGTTGAGCACTAGCAGGAAAGTATTTTTTTTGAAATAAAGCATTAACCAAACCAATAGGACCATCAATAGATCCAGATGACAAATTGTTAAACCAAGTTTTAGCTTCATCTTTTAATGAGAAAGAGAAGATCTTAGAAAGAAAGTAAGTGTGTTTCTTAATATCATCAGAAAATAAACTAAAGATGAGAGGTCATTCATATGTTCCACAAAAACTTTCATTTTCAGTACCACAAAAAGGTTCTTTATCAATAGTGGATATACAAGATAAATATAGAGAGAAATCATAATCCTTATCTTTAATGTTTATGGGAGATGTAGAAAACTTAGCATCAGGAGAAGGTTTATATTTAACAACAGGTCTTGCAAGAAGACTCTTAAGAGCACTTTCACTAGTAGTAGCTTGAACTTCTTCAATAAAGTCATCATTAAGTTCCAGCATTTTCATCAGGAATTTATTGTTTTAAATTTGTTTAGATTTAGGAATTTTAGCATCTAGGAAAGGACATAGTGAACCAGTATCATCAAGAATAGTAGAAGCATCATAAAAAATATCAGAAGCATTTCCAGCCTTAGCAGAAGTAGAACTCTGTGTAGCATGTGGTGGTGTAAGAAGCTTACTCATTACAGATGGTGAATCAAGAGCAACAGAGGTGTTCAGAGTTGTACCTCTCCTTGTAGTGGATGGTAATATAGGAACTTTTCCATCACGAGTTTTACCCATGATGAAAAGCTTGCAGCGAACAATATCACGTTCAAGTGAGAAAATAAATAAACCTATCACGTTCAAGTGAGAAAATAAATAAACCTATGCTCCCCGGCAACGGCGCAAACAAAAAGTCTTGATGGCCCACAAGTATAGGGGATCGCAACAGTCTTCGAGGGAAGTAAAACTAGAATTTATTGATTCGACACAAGGGGAGCCAAAGAATATTTATAAGCCTTAACATATGACTTGTCAGTTCAGCTGCACCTGAAAGTAGACTTTCTCCCAACAGTTTATCAGTGGTAGCAGTTTTATAGAAGCAACAACAATAAAATAACACCATGAGTAAAATAGTAAAAGTGGTAGCAATTCTGGGAAACAACATGATTTATGAAGTATAGGCATAGGGATGGATGAATGGGCGTTGCATGGATAAGATAGTTCATATAATAATAAAAACATGGGCATTGAAGATAGATAATAATAAAGCATCCAAGTATTAGAAAAACCATAGGCATGTGTTCCAATTTAGTCGTACATGCTCGCAATGAGGAACTTGCACAACATCTTATGTCCTACTAGCCCGTTGTAGCGGGGCCTCAAGGGAAACTACTGGTAATTAAGGTGCTCCTTTTAATAAAGCACCGGAGCAAAGCAATAACACTCCGTGAAAACATCTGATCCTCATATCATAGCCACCCCCTCTGGTTGCCCAAATTATTGTCAATTTGGGACCTCGGGTTCCGGACAAAAGGTGGAACTTGCAGCAATGATAAAGAAACATAATTAGACTCATGAATCAATAACATGTTCAAATCTGAAATCATGGCACTCGGGCCTTAGTGACAAGCATTAAGCATAACAAGTTACCACAACGATATAAAGCACTAACAACGGAAACTAGGCACCATGACCTAACAATATGGCATTATTATATGAACGAACTCATCCAATCCCTCCCATCCATCTCAGCCTATAGCGGGGATTACTCACACATGGATGGGGGAAGCATGGATGGTTGGTGGAGAAGTGGTGACGATGACGTGCGATGATCTGCTTCGAACCCCCGTCCCGGCAGGGTGCCAGAACAGGAACTTCTGATCCCTGAATAAGGTTTCGAGGTGGCAGCGGCGCTCTGATGTTTTTCTCTATAATATTACGAACCCCCTCCGTTTTTAGGTCATGGGGGTATGTAGTTGAAAGGGGAGCCCGAGTGGGTGGCCGAGGCAGCCACACCACCTGGTGGCATGACCAAGATGGGGGGCGCGCCACCCTATGGTGTGGGCCTCTCCTTGACCCCTCTAGCTCTTCTTCTGGCTCCGGGGGTCTTTCGTAAAATAAGTACTCTGCGATCTTCTCCAGGCAATTTCCTGAAAGTTGATGTTCTGCAGAAAAATGAGACACCAAGGTAATTTTGCTGAAAACAACGTTAGTCCATGTGATTTGCATCCAAAACTCACAAGTTTAGAAGGAAACAACAGCAAAAGTGTTCGGAAAAGTAGATACGTTTTGGACGTATCACCCCGCTGCAACGGGCTGGTAGGACAAAAGAGGTTGTGGAAGTTTCTCATTACGAGCACGTACGACTAAATTGGAACACATGCCTATGGTTTTCCTAGTACTTGGATGCTTTATTATTATCTATCTGCAAATGCCCATGTTTTGATTATCATATGAACTAATCCATGCAATGCCCGTTCATTCATCCCTATGTGTCGAGACATCGTAGTAGTTATCATAGACGGGGGTACCATGAGACTACGGGTAGAGATGTGGGGTAACGGGATCGCGTTGTAGACTATGACACAGGATTTACCCAGGTTCGGTACGTCGTGATAATACGACGTTCCTACTCCTGCAATCTCAATAATTAGGACTAAAGCCTGTGTGTACAATTACAATGTGAGGTTTAGATCTAGCTATTCGCTGAGGATCAACTTCCCGGCGAATTAGCCTATAGCTTCTTTCTGTCTATCTCATCTCCCGTCCGGCTTTATATAATAGCCGGATTAGGGCATACAGAATAGGAAACCTAGAAGACTACAGTAACTACTAACTTGGAAAGTAAGGAATCCGTCTTCTCCTCCAAGCCAGATCACGTGGGCCGTGATCCGGGTCCTTCTATAATCCGGCTTCTGTGCGTCAGGTTACTGGGCCGCCCAATGGACCATAGCCCACTACCACTTGGGCCACCCTGGTAATCCGGCACTTATGACTACCATCTGATATACCCCTATTCAGTATATATCCGACAGTAGCCCCCAAGAAGGATTAAAACTCTGATTCACCGTCTTTCGCCAAACATACTCTGTCCGAGAAATATCGATCAGCAGTCTTGATTCTTCTTATTCTTCTTTGAAAAGAGATGGTAACGTGAAACTCGGAATCCTGAAAATCCGGCTTTTCTCTCACGATCCTTCGCGGAGAAGGAAACTCCTACGTTAGCGCTTTAATCATGCTGACGTAAGGGACGTTTGGGTTTCACGCGGGAAACCCAGTAACGTATCTCTGACAGATTCTAACGGGAAACGAGGAGATAGCCATCATTACCCTGTCGTTTCATTTCCGGAATTTTCCGGCGAGTGACACGCGTTGATCATCGAACGGTCAAAATAGCCGTTGGCACGTATCTTGACGGATTTCCGGCTATAAATAGCCTGCTTCGTCCTCCCAGTAAACCTTCCGCTCTCGCTTTCTACGCCATTACTACGCCCAAGCTTTCGAGCGAAGAACCTCTCCCGAACGCAAACCGCGCCCAGAACGTCACCGGAGACGAGCTGCGCCGCCACCCAATGGCATCTTCACCGCCCTCTCCTGCCCGCTCCTTCGCGCGCGAAATCGAGGATATCATCAACGACATAGATCCACTGTTGGATTCCCCGAAGCGCGCCGGCGGCGAGCCGGAAAAGACCGCGGATTCCGCGGCGGACGGAGGTAATCCTTCCGCCGCCGTGAATCTTGCGGGCTCAAGCTCCGCGCCCACTCCGCCGTTTGCTCCCGATACCGCGGAGGAAAAGATCACGCTTCTCGGCGACGAGCTCGCCGCTGCGGAAGCCGCCGCGTCCGCCGCCGCCGGAGCGGACGAAGACTTGGAGACTGCCGGCAACTGGATTGCCTGCAGCATTCCGCCAGCCCTCCTTCCAAACATGGAAAAGGAGGGGTTCATTCTAAAGGGGAAATGGCGGCTCCCAGAAGACGAGAACGAACCCATGCCGAACGAAGGCGAACGGGTTCTTCTCTCCTCCCATCTCCTAAGAGGTATGGGATTGCCACCTTCTGCCTTTTTTCTCCAAGTTCTCTCCCACTATAACATCCAGCCTCATAACCTGCCACCCAACTCCATTCTTTATATGGCCGGGTTCCAGGCCCTCTTTGAGGGTTTCCTAGGCATAGAACCTAGGTTAGACTTCTGGATGTATTGTTTCGGGGTTAAGCGGAACTCTTCGGAGGGCTTACTCCCGACTTGCGGAACCATCTCCTTTACTCTCAGGAGATTTAGGGAAGATTGGTTCCCCAAGATCAAAACATCGGAATCCGTCAAATTTTGGACGGGTTCCTTCTTCTATCATCCCGATGTGCCTTTCCCGAAAAAGGCCATCGGGGTTCCACCTTTCTCAAACACTGCTGATGTTCCCCAAGAAAATTGGGGAACAGAAGCCATCCATGTTCTGCCACCTGATCTTCTAAGGATTAAGCGGCGCATCGCCAAGCTCACTTCCTCCGATCCGCCTCAAACCGGCATGGACACGGTCCTTTGCTGGTTGGATAGGCGGATCCAGCCGTTGGCTAACCACGGTGGCCGCCTTCTTTGCGACTGCACGGGTGCCAAGGACGAAATGCGGACAACCAGCAAAGACTGGCCCGCGAGGGATCTTCGACGGTGCGTAAACCAGTTGGTCGCATCCCGCGACCAATATGAAGCGAGTCGGCCAATGTATACGGCCGACAATCCGGCTCCCAAGGTATTACTTCGCCATTTGGGTTTTTCATACTTTCTCGGATTTCTTGCCTCTAATTTTGGCTTTTCTTTTTCGACAGATCACCGAGCTTCCCGAATCGGAGCTTGCCTCCGAGGCTGAAATGGAGGCGTTGCGCACCACCTTTGCAGGTGGACGAAAGCACAAGAAGATTTCTTCCTCTGAGGAAATTATCGACCTTGACGGGGTTCCCGTCGCCACCTCCAGGTTAGATCGTCCGGGTAATTTTGCTTATTTCGAAGTTTTTCTTTCGTCTTCGGAATTTTAACTTTTTCCGGGTTTTTGGTTTTTAGCCTACCTCCCTCCAACTTAAAGCCGAACAAGCTGAAGAAACACAAAATTGTGTCTAGCCGAGGCGCTCAACCTTCTTCCGTCATTGCTCCGGACACATCGTCCTCGATGGCGGAAGAGCATGCTACAGCCCCCAGCACCGAGCCGCTGGAGCCCAGCCAGCCCGTTGTGTCGAACATGGACACGAGGGAAAGGGCGGCTCCAGAGGTGGGAAAATCTTCTCGGACATTCGATGAGGAGATTCCCACCTTTGACAAGGACTTCAAGATTATCAATGACGGCCTAAGCGCGGCCGGAACTCTTTTTGCGGAATACGCAAAAGAGTTCAATGAAAACTTGGTGGGTTTGCAACGAATGAGCCAGGTATGTAACTCTAGCCCCCAAGCATTAAAAAAAATGTATGCTTTTTGCCTTGATGCTTTTTAGTCATTCTTTTCCTTGCCATGTTCCAGCAAACCGCTGAATCCATTAACATGGAAGTTTTCAACAAACTCTCCATCAAGAATAAATAAGTTAGAAATCTTCTTTCTATTCTTGAGGGGAAAGAGGCGGAGCTGGCATCGTCTCAGCTGGCGTTGTCGGAAACAACAGGTAAACGTTTTTCCTCTGAAGTTTGTGATTCAACCTCTTGTCTAAGTACTTATTCCGGAAGTTTTCTAAACTCGGAATTTTCCTTGCTTTCCAGCTGCTTTGACTAAGGCCAAGCAAATAGCTGAAGACGCCGGCAATGCCGAGTTTCTCCGAAAGGAGAATTTGGACCTTCACAAGGATCTTGTGAAGGCTCAAAAAGATCTGGAAGCCAGCAACCTGGCCCTTCGAATTTCTCAATCCAAGGCTTCCGAACAGGCGGAGAAGGACAAGTCCACCATTCAGGACTTGGAAGCTGCTCTGAACCTTCGCCTGGAGGAGCTCCGAAATTGACAAGCTTGTCGGTAAGTTTTTCTGCATTTACCATTTTTCCAAGTCTTGTTATGTTTCTCTGCTTTTTTACTTAACCTTCTTGGTTATTTTTTGCTGAAAAACAGGAGATAGCCCAGATCTTTCTCGGATTGATAGAATCCGAGCCTTTGGGAAGACCTGGACTTCGATCAGAGTTGCTAGCATGCAACTGGTCAATGTCGCACCCTGATTTCTAGGGGATACTCACCGGGCCGAACTGGAAAGCAGATGCTTGGATTACGGGGCCTATCTGCTCCCGCATCCTCTTTCGAGTAGGCCAGCACTTATGTGCGACAACCAAACTCTGCTTTTCCATCGTCGATGTAAACTATCCCATAGAGATCAAGATACTACCATCGACGTACTTCATACCATTCACACATGGTACGTCGACGGCGTTAAACGGAATGATACCACAACATATCTCTAAGACACAAAAGATTGAAATAAGTTGCAACTGGCCCTCACTAGGGCAGAGAGTAGCAAATACAATCATCCAGAGGACACATGTCCCAACATAACATTCATTACATCACAGCGGAAGCACTCAACGGCGTCTGAGTACAGACAAATCCAAATAGGCTTAAGAAGCCGAGAAAGAAAAGAAGACGAAGCCCATCCACGTAGTCTTCGGATCCTGCCCGGGTCCGCTATCTACTCGTCTGCAGTCTCGTCGTACTCCACGTAGTAGCCTCCAAGGGGATCCTCGTAATCGTAGTCTGCGTAAACCACAGCCCCAAAGGGGTCAGTACATTCAAGTACTTGCAAGCAAGACTCACACTTCACCAAAGAGTTACCCGTCAACACAAGCACGGATGCTTTGGGTTCAACGGAAGAATAGGTGATAGAAAAGCTGCAGCGGGCTGCTCTAACCATCTACAGAGATAATACTACAAGTTCCGGCTAACAGAAAGAAGATAAGATCGCGTATAGTAACCAACTGAAAGATAACTTCAAACAAACCCATCCTGGATCTCGCCCCTTATCCGAAGAAGCAATCCGAGGATAACTCACACAGTTGGATTAATGGTGATTCAGGTTATTGTGTCAATATTACTATTACTAGTCAAGATTAGTATTAGTTGGGTGATTAACATTAGTTAGGTGTAAGTTATTCTGAGTACTTGTTAGCCAGTACTTTCACCAAGTCAACCATAACCGCGGAAAACACGGCTTCTCGAGAAGATTTAACCCTGCAGGGATGCACCAATTTGGCCGTACACGTAAGAATATCCCGCCAGACGGGAATCAAACCCACCAAGCGAGACACTCAACACAACCCAACCCTTCTTCGCATCAAGCCCAAAGCACCTTGGGCGCACGGCTAATCGAGCCCCGAAGAAAAGGGACCCTCATAGCACTCTAAGAACGTGTCCCCCTATATGCCGACTACAAAAGTTCCACCCTGCGCTGGGCTCGCAAAAACATGCATGCGGCAAATGGAAAACACGAACTAAATGAGGCGATTTGGACGAGATGCGAATCGAGTCAAATTGAGGGGGGCGCCCATACACGCTTCCCACATGCGGGTAGTGCGCTCATCATGGATCAGTAGACAAGACCCTTTTCCTATTAGGGTCGACACTAGCAGGCCTCAAAACCACACAGGGCCTCCTGCCGGTGCCTTATCAGCAAATTATTATTTAGTCATATCATTAGCATGCTTCATTGTTTAACATCGAGCCCCCAAAACATAATAGAATAATAATAACAGAAAGTAACTGACAGCAGACTCGAGCAAAAACAACCTAAGCATGCTAGTAAGACACGGGCTCAAGCAAAGGGTTATAGGAGTGGAGGTGAGGCAATATCAGGGTTAAGGGATTCATGTGATAGGTTCGGAGAACAAGCAACAATACATATGGCTAGCAGAATAGACAATGGAAAAGTATCGGTATCCAGTGTGGAAAGGAACACGATGGTTCATGTGAGTGAATACTTGCCTGCAAACTCAGCAGCCTGGTACTGAGCTAAATCCTCTGAAGTAGTATCGTAAACATCGTCGGTCTCAACGTCGTCGTCTAATCGAGAAGAAGCAAAAACAAACAACGAAGGAAGACGGGCAATCAATATCATGGCATAGTGGACAAACATGGGATGATGCATGGCAATGTTAATTGGTGCATCAAAGTAAACTAATTGACAAGATCACATGTTTGAATGGGTTCATATGCAATTTAGATTGCATATGAAAAAGCCCATGAGTTAAGTTTGAAACAAATGATCTACAATTAATTACCATGTGAAAGTTGGTTAGCATGATGCATGCATGATGAAAAAAATAAGAAACAACAATAGGAACAATTTGAAAAGAAGTTTAACTAGTTTGGAAATTATTTATTAATTTTTGGAATTTTGGTTTCTTAAAGGTGTCACACAAGCATTTGTTGTTTTCACCAATTTTAATTGTTCAAAACATGAAACAAATTTTATATTTGGAAAGAGGGTTTAATTTTGCATGGAAAACATATTTCATTTGTGGAAATTGGATTTAAAATGAGCAAGTTATTATTTTGGCAATTTTAAATGCAATAATTAAGAAACAATTGTTTTCAGCAATTTAAATTATTCAAAACAGAAAACAAAGTTGATATTTGGAAAGTACATGAAAAATTGAATGGAAAACATATTTAGTTTGTTGAATTTGGAATTTTTATGCCCAAGTTATGAATTTTGCAAAATTAAGTGAATTAAGCAAGTTTTTAAATATTTCACCAATTTGAAATATTCAAAACAGTAAAAACATTTTATATTTGGGTAGGGAATTCAATTTTGTACAGAATACATATTTAAAAAGTTGAATTTGGAGTTAAAATGATTTAGTTATGCATTTTACAAGATTAGGGTGCAAATCTGCCATTTTTATCACAGCTAGGGACTAGAAAAATAATTTACAGGGCCTGGAAGTTAATTGCAGGGACCTGTGGGTGATTTCTGGGAAGTTGCTGGGCCTGGAAAATAATTGGAAAATAAAAGATTGGGTTGCGAGGGGTGGGGATCGAACCCACCACCTCCTGATGCGCGCTGGGGTGCTGCTACCAGTGGGATGTGCTGCTGCTTGTGGGTAGGAAGGGGATCTCGGGAGGTTATTCTTCTGTACGCGGGTTAACTGAACGTAGCGCTCGCGACAGAGAAGGAACAGGCAGCGACGGCAGCGACCGGCAGCGGCCTGCTCGCCGTGGCTTTGGGCGTGGGGTGCTGCGGGCTGCGTGGTGCTGGTGATGGAAGAGCGGAAGGGGACGAGGGAGGAGAAACGAAGCTCACCGCGAGGGGAAGAGGGGCAGGTCGGGGTGGAGTCGTTCGTGGCAGAGGGGTGGTCGCCGGCGACTTGGGGAAGATGGCGGTGGCGCCACGGGCCCTCCCGGCCCCTGGCGTGAGGTGGAGGAGGGAGCCCGCGGTGGGGGGTTTCCATTCCCCCACTCGCCCGGGCCGGAGGAGGGCTTAACGCCGGTGATCGCCGGAGCCAAAAGGGAGGGGATTTTCGGGTTCAGTTATAGGTTCAGTACAGAGAAGAAGATACATGGAGAAAGAGGTGGAGGTGGAAGGAGATATGGAGGCGGGGGAGAGGGAGAAGAGGAAGAAGGAGGGTAGGGCACTAGGGTTAGGGCAGGGGCTACGTTTATAGGGAGGGGGGCGAGCTCCCTGCCGTTGCTCTCCTTCTCTGTATACATGGACACCTTCAGATGTGACCGTACGAGGAAGAAGATGGTGCGAAGGGGTATTTGGGCCCTGAGGGAGTTGGGCTGGGCCTTTCTGCCTCTCTCTCCTCTTTGTTTCCTTTTAATTATTTCTGTTCTAATTTTTTTTTTGCTGAATTGAAATAGAGAAGGAAGGAGGGGTTTAGGGTTAGGAAAATTTAGGAGAAAAAAAATTGTGGATGAGTTATTTAGGGCAACAACAACATGTGCATGTTTTGGTTTTCAAAAGGTTCAAATATTTTGTGGTTTGTAAATTTAATTGAATTTAGATGCTTTTGACATTAAGTGAAAAAGGGTGACATTAAGCAATTTAAAAGATTTGAATTCAAGTTTATGTGAAACAAGGGATTTAGTTGTTTTGTTATTTTCATAAATTACAAAAGGGTTGCTATTTTGGAAAATGAATTGAATTTGAAAAGGGTTTGATATTAAATGAATTTTGATAGAAACAAAACAACAGTTTTGGAATCACACTTTAATGGAAACAATTGATTGTTTTGATTTGAAATATCATTTTGGAAATTGTAACATCACAAGGATTAAACAAAAGGTTTGAAATTTGGTTTGAAATTCAAATAGAAAACAAAGGAAAACAAGTGAAAACAGTTGGAAAACAAAGCAAAACAGAGGAAAACAAATGGGAAACAAGCAAAACAAATGCAATCAACATGATGCCATGATGCAAAACATAAAATAACAAAGAGCAAACATTCTAATGGCTATTTTTCATACTTGGGATGTTACAGTCAACAAGTTCCTTCCCTCAAGGACTGGGGAGTTCTCGGAAGTTGAAAAACTTCCGGGGGCCATCATGGAGGTGGCGGAGTCCAGGGAATCGACCCTACGCTCCGCTGCACGGGGTGGTGCACGCATGGCACTCGGCCTGATGCGTATGCACTACCCTGGTGCAAAGTCTTTTGGCGCGTGGCGTCCGGTATCCCCCAAGGATACACGGAAACTCAGCGAAATACAATCTTTGACGAAATCAAAGGCCACGCCACCAAGATCGCCTCCATAGTAAATATTTCCATCACTTATCCGGAAGAGGAGATCCCCGAAGCCCCCGAAGATGATAGCAGCGAAGAAGAATCGGATGCTTGAGGGGCTGCCTTGAACCTGGATGGTGAAAGTAGACAATAGGAGCATTACTGCACTTTTACAATGTAATTCATATTGTAATGCTTCTATTCCTTTTGTATAAATAAGAACTCCGCCTTTTGCAGTCTTAATTATGAAATTATTTGCAAGGTTTTCGGATTTTACTATTCCTTTATCTTCTAAGTTCTCTGGCCTATATGTTTTAACTGTCCTTAGTGTTTGAAATGGCTCAATAGCATTATGAAGCGTCATGCCGAGCAACTGGGTATAACCAATCAGTTTAAACTCGGAAACATGGATCATACTAAAGGCATTTTTACTAACTAGCTCCGGTGACCCAACACATAAGCAATCAGATAATGCTTAGAGAAAAGTAAGGAATTTTTTGAATGAAACATGGGCACGCAGGCACAATCCAAGTTTCCTTTAGCCATTAGTAGGCTGAAAAATCATTCAGTTTTTTAACGCCGAGCACGCAGGCACAATTCGGGTTAACATTGAGTATTTTGTAAGATCATTGGGAAATAGATAAGGTGGAATCATGCTTTGTACTATAATGAACTTGTAAAAACATGGATACCAAAATTCCGACAACTTTATTTCATGATCTCAAAAGATGTTTACATAGAAATTGAACTAAGTATAGAGGGGACATAACTGCCAGATACTCCCAGGCCTTTGCTGTCCACTTGAATTTGTCGGATTTTTTCAGCAACTTGTAGAGTGGTAAGGCTTTATCCCCCAGCCGACTAATAAATCTGCTGACGGCAGCGGCGGAACCCGTCAATCTTTGGACATCTTTCACACACGTAGGTTTGGAGATGTTCAACATGGCTTTGATCTTTTCCGGGTTAACTTCTATTCCTCTGTGAGAAACGATGAAACCCAGAAGTTTTCCTGAGGGAACCCCGAATACGCACTTTGATGGATTTAACTTCATCTTGTAAGTGCGGAAGTTTTCGAAAGTTTCTCGCAAATCCTCAAGGAGTGTATCTTTTTCCTTGGTTACGACAGCAATATCGTCCACGTAAACATGGACGTTTTTGCCAATCTGACTATGCAAACAACGTTGCATGCAACGCTGGTAGGTTGCACCTGCGTTCTTCAGGCCAAACGGCATGGTTATGTAATAGTACGTCCCGTATGGGGTTATGAAAGAAGTCTTAATTTGATCTTCCTTTTTCATGCGTATTTGGTGGTACCCGGAGTATGCATCCAAAAAGCATAAAAGCTCAGAGCCTGCAGTGGCATCTGTTATTTGATCGATTCGCGGTAACACGAACCTGTCTTTCGGACACAATTTGTTCAAGCCTGTGTAATCTATACACATTCTAAGAGTAGTAGTGTCTTTCTTCGGTACTAATACCGGATTTGCAGACCATTCAGTGTGGATTACTTCCTGGATGAAATCTGCTGCTAAAAGCCGGATAATTTCTTTGCCAATAGCCTTCCGTCTTCTTCCGTCAAATCGACGGAGACCTTGTTTGACGGGTTTTGAGCCTGGAATCACCTTGAGTTGGTGCTCAACAAGTTCCCTGGGTACGCCTGGCATGTCAGCTGGACACCAGGCGAAAATATCCCAGTTCTCACGGAGGAACTTGATGAGCTCGCCTTCCTATTTGTCGGTCATCCAAGTCCCTACTATGACAAATTTTGTCGGATCTTTGGGATCTAGGATTACCTGTCTTGTATTCTCGGATGCCTTGAACCTATCTGGTGGCTTCCGGGTTTCTTTTCCTGCCGGCATTTCTGTCGGCGATACCTCCTTGGCCAGCTCCTTCAGTTCTTCCTTTGCTATGACTCTCTGAGCGCAAAGGGCGTTTTCTTTTTCCAGCTCGTTTGCCAGCTTGAAGTCACCAGCTATGGTGATTACTTCTCCTTTGGGTCCTGGCATCTTCAGCTTGTTATAGATATAACAGGATCTTTCCATGAATTTGGCGAAAGCTGGACGTCCGAGTATTGCGTGATACACGCTTTCAAACGGCACTACTTCGAAGGATACTTTTTCCTGACGGAAGTGATCTTTATCTCTGAAAGTGACATCTAGGGATATTTCTCCTAGGGATCGTGCTTGTCTGCCAGGAACAATGACATGGAAGCGTATGTTGTTGTAATTGAGCTGGGTCTCGGAAATCTTCAGATGCTTCAGCGTATCTAGGTACATTATGTTAATGCTGGATCCTCCGTCCATCAGTACTCTTTTCAGCCTAGTGTTCTGGACAATAGGGCTTACAACAAGAGCTTGTGTGCCGGGTTCAGGGATATTCCCGGGATGATCAGACTGATCCTAGGTAATTGGTGTGTTGGAATACTTCAAGAATTTCGGGGTTGACGGAACAACCCCGTTTATCTCTCGAAGCATTCTTTTGGCCACCTTTGCTGACGGAGTTGCTAAGAAAGTTAACATTGCTTCTCCATCAACTCTCGGAAATTTGGGTTCGCCTTTTCGCTGTTGTTCCTGGATTTTATCATCAGTGTCCGATTCACCGTCCTCTTTGTCAGCTTCTGGCTTTTGTTTGGGGAAATTCCTTTGGGAACTCTTCCCTTTATTTCCAGATCCTGCACTGCCTTTCATGTGCTTATTCAGCCGGAATTGCGTGTTTGTATGGGTGGGCTTCCCAAATTGTGAATGGTGGACGCAGGGTTCTGACTTAATCCTTTCCCACTCTTCTGGAGTGTAGTTAATCGGATCTGGACTGCGTCCTTTCCACTTATTCCCTTTTTTACTTCCAAAGGCTATGTTGACCTCTTTGGGTTTTGTCGTTGTTTCTGGAGTTCCTTTTTTGTCAGAGCGAGGGGTTTTCTTGGCAAGTATCAGTGCGTCGATATTGCCTCCTCTTGCTCTGATGTCGTCTTCGGCTGCAGCGTGTTCATTGGCGGTTGTAAGCATAGATCCGAGATCTTTGTGCTGTTTGGAACCAACCATGAACGGTACAAGTCCGGGTTTTAGGCCATTGACGAAAGCATGCATTGCTTGTACGTCAGTTACTCCAGAGCAACTATTATTCATTGCCGTCCATCTGGAGATGAAATCCACGTATGGTTCATCCTCAAATTGGGTGCAACGGTTCAGCTGGTTGATGCTGTTCGGGCGTTTGTACGTTCCCCGGAAATGCTGAGTGAATACTCGAGCCATATCATCCCAGCTGTCGATAGTTCTTGATGGCAATCCATTGATCCAATCTCTGGCTCCATCCAGTAACATTAGGGGAAGGAACTTGACAGCTTCCAGGTCTGTCCCATTGTTAATCTGGACGGCTGTATAGTAGTCTGAGAGCCAGGTATCTGGATTTGTGCTGTCGGTGTATTTCTGGTACGTTGGACCGACCTTGGCAAAGCCAGAATGCAGGGTTATCCTTCGGATCCTGTCAGTGAAACACTTAGGTCCAAAGTATATATCATCCTTTTCCGTTCTATCAATGTGTGCAGAATATCTTCCGGCTGAATAGACAGAAGGGGATCTACTCCTTTCTTTTCCATTGTTGCGCGGATGCGCTTTTCCGGGATCGTTTCTATTTCTTCCGAGATCACGTCCTTTGGGATGAGGCGGAGTTCTACTCCTATGCCTTTCTTTATTCTTAGGAGGTGTCCGAGATCTCTCACGTCTGTGAGGTACATCATGTCTTCCGGCTTTCTCAGCTGGGTTTCTCGGAGGTGGCATTGCTTTGCCGTCATTCCGGTATTTTTCTTCCCGATCGTGTGGTTTGTGTCCACCTTTCGGGAGATGGGATCCGGTTCTAGACGCTTCATCCCTATTGTCGGGATTTTTCTTGTCTTTTCTTGGATCCTCTTTTCTATCCTTTGAATTATCTGAATCTCCAGGTTCTTCCGGTCCAGGTGCTCCAGCGGCGCAAGTAGCTGTTTTGCATAGGGCGGAGTTATCATGCAGCCTCCCTGATCGCTCTTGGCCCCGCTGCTGTTGTTGCAATGCTTTTCCTAGGAAAGAATACACCCCTTGAAGTTTTTCACCGTTGGAGTACATGTCATTGTTGGGGATGGCGAACGCTGCTTCCGCGTTTTTTGGTGCGGTTTTGTATATTGGTTCGCCTCTGGCATCTTTGCCGTTTACTTGCTTTTGCCAAGATGGGTTATGGAACCTTTCTTTTGGCGGCAGTACTTCCGGTCTTACGATTCCGGGTAACCTTGTAGGTTTTAAGGCAGACCTATTCTTTCTCTCGTATTCCTCTATTTCTTCCTTCATGACCTTGATGTCATCCTGGTTTTTTTGGAGGTGTTCACGAGATCTGAGTAGATGTTGCTGTTGCCGTTGCAAAGCTCGTCTCCTGGCTTCCAGCATCTCAGGGGGTTCATTTGGTCCCACTGGCGTTTGTAATAGCTCCTGTTCTTCCTGTTCCGTCATTGGCGGAGCAAGGATTTCCTTGATTTTCTTCTCCGCGGGCTTTGTTCCGCTAGCATCTCCTACTTCCAGGTTTTCATCAGCTAGATCGGCTGATTTTTTTCTTCCAGATTTTGTATTGGATTTTCTTAGCAGCACGGTGCTTTTTCTTGGAAGAGGGAGGCTTTTTGACAGGCTCATCTTCTGTCAATTCTTTGACATTAGGAAATACCGGAGAAGTTTCTCCGTCTTCTCTCTCTTAGTCTGGCGGAGGAGTTTTAGGGCTTTCCTGGCTGCCGACATCCGTGACTTCAGCCGGTTTTGCCATTAGCACTTCGTGGAATCCCTCTTGAAGAGATTTTACCTTTCTTTCGAAGGTATCCTCATCCTCATCTTCGGAATCGAAATTATCCGATCCGGTTTCCGACTCTAATCTCGCCTCAATGGAGTCTAGCACTGAATCGGCTTCCGAGTTCATCGTCATGTTGACGGATGTCGGATCTTCCACCTCTGTGATGGGTGTGTTGTTATCTGCTTCTTGCACGGGATTTCCGTCATCCGTGTTTTCGACGACTTCGGATTGCACCATGCCGATAAAGTGTGTATCACTTTTTTGTCGGTGATCTGAGCAGAATCCGGTATCATAGTCATCTTCGACTGGGTATAGGGCGGGTGGGAAATATTTGCTTCCACCGCAAAACCCCATTGCCTCTGCAGTTAGTCCGATAAAGATGTTAGCAGATCCGATCGGTAACACGCAGGCACTTACCAGGTGATTTTGCGCCGGTATGTAGGATCCGTTGTCAAGGAAGCGTCCGACGTCGTCGTCGAACTCCAGGCTTCCGACAGTTATCGATCTTCCGATTCCGCCGAGTATCCCAGATCGGAACATCACGCCTGACGTCGTTGGCCCCACGGTGGGCGCCAACTGTCGAGACATCGTAGTAGTTATCATATACGGGGGTACCATGAGACTACGGGTAGAGACGTGGGGTAACGGGATCGCGTTGTAGACAATGACACAGGATTTACCCAGGTTCGGTACGTCGTGATAATACGACATTCCTAGTCCTGCAATCTCACTAATCAGGACTAAAGCCTGTGTGTACAATTACAATGTGAGGTTTAGATCTAGCTATTTGCTGAGGATCAACTTCCCGGCGAATTAGCCTATAACTTCTTCTCTGTCTATCTCATCTCCCGTCGGCTTTATATAATAGCCGGATTAGGGCATACAGAATAGGAAACCCAGAAGACTACGGTAACTACTAACTTGGAAAGTAAGGAATCCGTCTTCTCCTCCAAGCCAGATCATGTGGGCCGTGATCCGGGTCCTTCTAGAATCCGGCTTCTGTGCGTCAGGTTACTGGGCCGCCCAATGGACCATAGCCCACTACCACTTGGGCCACCCTGGTAATCCGGCACTTATGACTACCATCTGATATACCCCTATTCAGTATATATCCGACACTATGCATAGAGTACTTTAATCCTGCTGTTTCCCACAATTGCTACCGCTGTTACTATTTTACTCATGTTGTTACTTTACTACTGCTACTGCTATAAAACCGTTACCACTTATACACTGTTGCGAGCAAGTCTAATTTTTAGGTGCAGCTGAACTGAAAACTCATCTATTAAGGCTTATAAATATTTTTTTGCTCCTATTGTGTCGAATCAATCAATTTGGATTTTACTTCCCTCGAAGACTGTTGCAATCCCCTATACTTGTGGGTCATCAAGCTTATTTTCTGCGGCCGTTGCCAGGGAGCATAGCTTTATTTATTTGCTCACTTGAACGTGATATTGTTTGCTGCAAGCTTTTCATCATGGGTAACACTCGTGATGGGAAAGTTCCTATATTACCATTCACTACAAGGAGAGGTACATCTCTGAACACCTCTGTTTCTCTTGATTCATCGTCTGTAATGAGTAAACTTCTTACACCACCACATACACATGATACACACACTACTACTTCTGCTGAGTCTGAAAATGATTCTGATACTTTTGATGATGCTTCTATTGTGCTTGATGATACTGGTTCACTAGTTCCTTTCCTAGATGCTACAATTGCTAGGTCTAACCAAATTGCAAACACTGAAATTCCTGGTGAATATACCGGTACACATGTTAATTCACCTGAGTCTAGAGAAAGTCCTAGTGATGATCTTGAGGAAACTTACATTGAACTTGATGATGATTTTATCGAAGAAGTTCATGCCACCACTAGTGCAAGTGCTATTAAGATTCTTCTTACAAGATGTGCTGTTAAATATAAACCTTCTCCTGATGCTAAGTTTGCTAGATCTCCCTACACATTAAAGATAAGGATTATGATTTCTCTCTTGATGTATCTTACATCTCTGTTGTGGAGAAAGAACCGTTTTGTGGTACTGAAAATGAAAGTGCTTTGGAACATATGAATAAGCTCTCATCTTTTGGTACTTTTTTTGTTGATATTAAGAAACACACCTACTTTGTTGCTAAAAAATTTCCTTTCTCGTTGAAAGTGAAGCTAAAACTTGGTTTAATATTTTGTCACATAGATCTAATGATAGTCCCTTTGGTTTGGTTAATGCTTTCTTTCAGAAATATTTTCCTGCTAGTGCTCAACATGCTGCTTTGAACAAATCTTTAACTTTAACCAAATTGAAGGAGAGAAAATGTTTGAATCATGGGCAAGATTTTGTTATTTACTTAGAGCTAGCCCTGGACATCAATTACCTAAAAATGAGCTCCTAGATTTATTTGATAATGTACTAAAGTTGAATCTAGGATATACCTGTATAGTTGTGCTCGTTGTGTTTCCATGCAGAGGACTCCTGAAGAAGCCGAGGAATTGTTGGCTAAAAAGCCAAAACTCATGATGATTGGACTATACCTTAACCAACACCAACTCCAAAGAAGAGGGTAATGATTTAATTAAATGATTAAGTGATGAGGGAAGCCAAGAAATCTCATAAAGAGAAGGGTATTAAATCTGAAGATGTGAGAAATCTACCACCTATAGAAGAATTATGTAAGACAATTTCTCATCCATCTACAGATGAGGTACACACTCTTCAGTATTTTGATAACAGAGATATTCCCTATTCTAAACCACCTGATCAATGCTTAGATAAAATTTATAATTATGTTGTTAAGCAAGATAACTTTAATATGAGAATGCAGAACAACCTAATGGAAAATTCTAGAGCTATTAATAATTTTCATGGTATTATTGAGAGAACCTCTAATGATGTTAATATGCTTGTTAAACATTTCCATATGGTTCAAAATCAAATTGATCAAGTCACTATGGTGCAAAAAGATTTGCTAGCTAATTCTTATATAGAAAAACATGTTTATGAAATAAGCACTAGAAGTGGTGTTTCTATTCAGGATCCTTTGTATCCTGAGGGACATCCTAAAAGAATGGAACAAGATTCCCAAAAAACTAAAAACAATAGAACTCCTTCTAAGCAAAAGAAGAAGAAACATAAAATTGTTGTAGAATCTCCTGAACCTGCTAAAGATCCTAATAGTATATCTGTCTCTGATGCTGAAACTTAAAGTGGTAATGATAAAAGTGATGCATCTGATAAAGAAGAAATTGAAGTTGTAGTTGAAATGCAAACAAAAACTGCAAAGTATACTAAGGAGGATTTCATTGCTAATAAACATTTTAATGAGAGAGAACCTTGGTTACAAAAATCAATGCCTTTTCCTAATAAGAAACATAAATCAAAGGAGGAAGAACATTATATATAACACCTTTTGTGATGGGATGAAACCTTTGTTTTTGAAAATTCCTTTAACTAATGCTATTAAATTGCCTCCTTATTCTAAATATATGAAAGATATTTTCTCTTACAAAACAAAGAATCCTAATGAGAAAATATCCACTATGCTTGCTAATTACTCTTTCAATGGAAAGGTTACAAAGAAGCTAGGAGATCCTGGTATTCCCAGTGTTCCTTGTTCCATTAAAAATAATTATTTAAGAAATAATTTAGTTTCATTCCTTTCTCTCTTTATAAGAGACTTCTTCTAGGAAAATTGATACCAATTGATATATATCTTTGCAAATGGACGACAAATCTACTGCTATTCCTATTGGTATGTGTGATAATGTTCATGTTCAAGTGGCTAATAACTGTTTAATATTAACTTACTTTGTTGTGTTGGAAATGCATGAAGATGATAATATGTCTATTATTCTTGGGAGACCTTTTCTTAACACTGGAGGGGCTGTTATTGATTGCAATCAAGGAAAAGTAACTTTTAATGTTAATGATAAAGAACACATGTTTTATATTCCTAAGAAGATTGATAGGAAATATGGTATAAATTCAATTGAAAATATTGAGACCATCAAGATTGGAGAATTCTATTGCCCTATCCTAATCCCACAAAAACAATATGAAATTGTTATGATTGGGACTATGTCTATCAAGGTTGAGGTAACATAATCATTTAGTGAAATGCAAAGTTTTGCTTCATGTAAAAATTGTTTCGGTAACAAGACTTGATCAACCTTGTTAACAAAGGTATTTTGAATGAATAAAACAATGTTTTCACTTTCCCTATTATGTTTTCATCATGTTTTCACCTTGTTCACTATTATCACTCATGTTTTCATCACCCAGATTTATGTTTTCCTTTGTTTCCTATGGTTATTTGCATGTTGGAGTGTCTTAGAACCTCTGTAGCTTTGGTTTTGAACATGTTTTCCATCATTCCATAATTTTTTCTGGTTTATAATCATTTATCGAATTTTGGAAACTGCTCAAAAAAAAAAGTTTCTCTCAAAATTCCAGAAAATTAGATTAAAATTTTACGTTAAAAATGGGGTAGAGAGGCACCTGGGGTACCCCAGGGGGACCCACCATGCCACCACACCACCTGGTGGTGCGGGCAGGGCGCAGATCGTGTGGCCCCCTGGCCCTCCACTTACTCTGCTTCCTGCCAAACATCCCCCTCTCTCAACAAAAGTCGAAAACATTGCTCAAACACGATTTATTGATGTTCTTCCTCGTGATTTTTGGATCTTCTTACTCAGTCCATCTTTCTTGCTAAAATTAGGAGCATTTGCTCTCTGGTATGTGACTCCTCCAATTATCCAAGTAGATTTTTGTTTAGAGGAGTATTTATGGAGTATTTTGGTAATGTAGGTGACATGTTATATGAGTTTGCATGCATGATTTGTGTGAAAATAAATTAGTTTTGATGCATGTATATCCCTCTTACAAGTCTCTATAGTATTTTTGTATCATATAGTTGCTTCCAATACATTTTTGTGATGCTTGTTAAAAATTTGAGAAATCGAGTATAATGTACACCAACTTGACCAACATGAATTGGAGGTGCATGAGTTTATGAAAATCCACCGAGAGGAGGGTGTATTCCCATCCATTTATCCAAGCTACGAATTCATGTATGCTGCAGGGATTCTACAAGACTTCAAAACTCTACTATCTAATGTAGGGTTGGAAAATTTCGTTGTTCCTAAACCTAGCCAACACATAAAGCTAACTATGTCTATGGTGCAGTATTTCAGTTTCAGCTGGTCCTCACCTAACCCCATGGTCCACTACAAAATTTATAATAAAACTGTCAACCTACCTTTTGATGATTTTTGTGCAGCCATCAAAGTACCACAATGGGGATCACGTGAGAAGATTAGAGGGCAGCCCAAACCATTGATGTATTTCTATAAAGAAATTTGTCAGGGGAGATGCTTCTCACATGAGAGTGATAAAATTCAATATATTCAACTCCCATCGATTCGATATTTTTCTTATTTTATTGCCAAGTGTGTGCTTCCTAGAAAAAATGCAAACAAGTTATCTGTTTATGACTTAGCTTTTATCTCAACTGCTTTGAAGCAAGATAGGTCTTATAATTTTGGTTCTTTCATTGCTTTTCATCTTGCTTCTAATCGCGAGAAGGGGGAATTTTTGGAGGTCTCATTGCTTCCCATTTATACATTCAGTTTCCCGTAGAGAGGCTTGATCTTAATTCGATGATAAAACATAATTTTGTTTCCACTTGTACTAACTTCAACAACTTATCGTATGAAATAACCTTTTTCAAGAAATCAGGATGGAGAGTAACTAAGTCTGGCAGAGTAGTAAATTTGCATGCGCCTCCTTTGCTTAACCTTAATGTCAGGGAACGATGGTCACTCTTAGAGGGTGAATTTTATGCATACAGAGCACCTCCAGCATGTAGAGGACGCTGGAGAGGGGGGCAAAAATGATTTTGTCCAGCCCTCTGACACTTAGGGGTTTCCATACCAGCACCCTGGTTATGATTATACGCCTGCTTCTCCATCTTCTTTGTGGGCGCCTGATTAGGAGTTTAGGACCAAGCTAGGGATGACCCACCGGCATGGGGTTTCTACTCGTGGCGAGATTGATCTCCAATTAGGCCAAAATCCTAAGCTGGGGGAGGTATGCCAACATCACACTCATTTACATATGATGTTTCTGTCGGTTCTTTGTATATCCATGATTTCGTTAATTTCGTTTCTTTTGGTTTTTATTATTTTATTTCTGCTTTCCAAAACGCAAAAAGAACAAAAATATTTCTATTGTTTCTCTTTATTTGTTTCTTTAGTTCCTTTTATTAGTTTTCTTTACTTTCTAGTTCTAGTTTAATATTCAAAAATCCAAAAATATTTTGCTTTGTTTGCTCGTTTCCTTCTGTTCTCATTTTAAATTCAAAAACCGAAAAATATTTGTTCTTCTTCTTTGGTTTTGTGAAGTTTGCTGCAGAGTTTAATCTTCCTCGGTGACTCCATTGGTGCTTGGTTACCATTTTATATCATTCAATCCACACAAGTGAAGAGCAATATTGAATATTTAGGACAATTCAAGTTGTGGTGAGAGGCTGGTATGAACTATACTTATTTTCATTTTTTTACATATAATCATCTACGTGGACATGCTTAGTAGTTCGTGCTCTCTCATGATTAGTTCCAGCTTACTAATATTAGATAGCATGTCGTATAAATGTTTGCTTGCATTCTTTTATTCTCTAAATGTTTCACTTGAATTGACTAGGCACATGTTCATGCATGCATAAGACTGAAAACAAAATGTCAATTAAGCCTCGAAGTTTTATTTTTCCTTAGAGTATTCGTATCACTTTTATGCCCCTGTTAATTTTTTTCGATCGCAAGTATGATTATGATAGTTGTTGCTCTCCTGATGGTCGCTCCCAGTCTATTTCTAGACTTCACTTGTACTGAGTATGAGCTCTAATCGTGCATCCAACTCCCCAAAACCAAATTTTTACAAATGTGTCCACCATACCAACATACATGTGGTATTTAACCGCCACTCCAAGTAAATTTTCATGTGCTACTTTTAAAACCTTCAAAATACTTCTCATTTTGTGACACTGTTTTAGCTTATGAGGAAGTACTAGTTGGGTTTGTTATCTTCCATACTAATTGAGTACCCGAACTTGCATGCTTCATCTGCTTGTCATTAATTTTGTAAAGAGCTAGTTAGACAATTATAACATCAAAAATTAAATAAATAAATAGGCACTCCTCCATGGTATGAGATTGTTGGCAGGCACCCGAGGATTCGGTTAGCCATGGTTTGCGAAAGCAAGGTGGGTGGGACTGTCATACTATATAAAGAGCATGCTATAAATGCTTAATATAAATAATTTGGAACCGCTCTCAACTTGTTTAGTATGGAAGATAACAAGAACTCTATTACCATTCATTGACATGAACAATCGGCTCCCAAAAATCATTTACTTCTATTTATAATAAAATAAAAACCTCTAGCAATGTTAATCTCTGCTTCCCTCTGCGAAGGGCCTTTCTTTTACTTTTACGTTGAGTCTTTACCTTCTCACTTTATGCACCTTCTTGAGATCATAGCTATCATTATTAGTATAATGTGCATGCCCATAGCACGGTTGAGTGTGGTATAACATTGATGCTTATATCTTTGATATATTTACTTCTAGTATTCACTTGAACCTCAGAGGTGCCCTGGCATTTATGTTTTGCTCCATTATTAAGGGAAAGCGAGATACCACTTTATCATATCTTATTGTGAACATTGCAATCCTGTAGACTGATATATTTCATGTTGCTTATTATTAGTGTGATGGTATCTCTTCATGGTTTGCGTAACTATTAAGTCACATTATTTACATAATTCTTTTTATGAATTTCCTAAGCACTTGATCATATAGAGAGAATATTTACATCATATGAAACAAATGTGATCGTAAAAGTTCTTTTATCGCCCTCAGTTGTTAACGGAATTGCTTGAGGACACACAATAAGCTAAGCTTGGGGGAAGTTGATACGTCCAAAACGTATCTACTTTTCCGAACACTTTTGTTGTTGTTTTCTTCTAAACTTGTGATTTTTTGGATGCAACTAACACAGACTAATGCTGTTTTCAAAATAATTACCCCGGTATCTTGTTTTTGTGCAGAGAATCAACTTTTAGGAAAATTCCCGGAGAAGATCGCGAAGTCCTTATTTTACCCGAAGACCCTCGGAGCCAGAAGATGAGCTGGAGGGGCAAGGACGGGCCACACCACCTGGTGGCGCACCCCCTAGGCCGCGCCACCACATTGTGTGGATGCCTCGGGCACTTCCTCGGCCTCCCCTTTCGACTACATTAGCACCGTGACCTAAAACCCGAGGGGGGTTCGTCATATTCCAGACAAAAACACCAGAGCACCGACGCCACCTCGAAACCCAATTTGGGGATCAGAAGATCCTGTTATGGCACCCTGCCCGGACGGGGATTCGTAGGAGATCATCGCCATCGTGATGGCCACCACTTCTCCATCAACCATCCATTATTCCCCCCATCCATGTGTGAGTAATCCCCGCTGTAGTCTGAGAGGGATTGTAGGGATTGGATGAGATCGTTCATATAATAATGCCAGATTGTGAGGGCATGGTGCCTAGTATCCGTTGTTAGTGCTATTTATCGTTGTTGCAACTTGTTATGCTTAATGCTTGTCACTAGGCCCCGAGTGCCATGATCTCATATCTGAACATGTTATTGTTTCATGAGTATAAATATGTCTCTTGATTCTACCTGCAAGTTGCTTACACATATCGTTGTCCGGCACACTGATACGTCTTAAACGTAAATATTATTTGTGATGTTCCATATTTTTTCATGCCATATGCTACATGTTTTTTATACATTTTATGTCACTTTTATGGATTTTCTGGGACTAACGTATTGATAAGAAGCCACAGAACCAGTCCCTGTTTTCTGCTACTATTTATTTGAGAAAAGTTGTTTTGGAAATATTCTTGGAATTGGACGAAACAAAATCCCAGAGTCTTAGAAAGTCGTCACACGTACAGGGCGTCCGGAGGAGACCCGTAGGGCGGCCTCAGCGACCTCAAACCATAGGGCGGCGCCCCCCTCTGGCCACGCCAGGGGGTGGTCTGGACCCCCTGGCCGCCCACCAACGTTTCCCTCTTGCCTATTTATACTTCTCCACAGGTTAACCCAAAATACCCGAGCCTTTTCCACCCAAAATATCCGTAGTCACCGTCATCATCAACCTTAGTTCAGGAGGGTTCTGGAGCTCTACCCAGCACCATGCCGGGAGGGTGAATCATCACCGGAGGGCTCTTCATCACCATGCCTACCTCCGGAGTGATGCGTGAGTAGTTCATGCCTGGACTAGGGGTCCATATCAGTAGCTAGATGGTTGTTCTCTCCTCTTTATGCCTCATGTTTAGATCTTGTGAGCTGCCTAACATGATCAAGATCATCTTACTGTAAATGTTGTGTTTGCTGGGATCCGATGATATTTGAATGCTATGTCCAATGATTACCAATCTATCATGTTCTTTCATGTGTATGTTATTTATGATCTTGCATGCTCTCCGTTACTAGTAGATTCTCTGGCCAAGTTGATGCTTGTAACTCCAATAGAGAGTATTTATGCTCGATAGCGGGTTCATACCTCCCTTTCACTCATGCTCGAGGGACATAAACGTAATGGTTGGGGGAAGTGTTGTTGCCATTAGGGAGAAAACAACAATGCTTTGTCTAAGGATAATTTTATTGTTTATATTACACACTTTGCTTAATGCAATTATCTGTTGTTTGCAACTTAATACCCAAGGTTTGCTCAGATGACACTCTCAGGATGGATTATTAGTCATAGATGCAGTTGGATAACAGTCTGTGTATCTTGTTTTCATGCCCGCATGAATCCCATAGTAATCATCATGTCATGCATATGCACTATGATGTAGCCTTTATACATATCAACTGCCTAGTTGTAATTTGTTTACCCATCATGTTATCTATCTGTTTTGGAGAGACACCTCTAGTGAACCGTGGACCCCCGGTCCATTTCTGTCCACTGATATACAACCACTTCAACCGTTGTTTTACTACTGCATTTACTGCTTTCCTACTACAATTGTTATTCTCTTTCATCTACTGCAAACAAATACTATTTCCCACACAATACGGCTAATTCTTTGTTTCAACAAATCTGGTGAGATTGACAACCTCACTGCTTCGTTCGGGCTAAGTAATTTGATTGTGTTGTGTAGATTGCACGTTGCTGCTGAACCGGTAGAGCGCCCTTCCAACATCCGCTGCATCAACCTTCGGAAGTGATTTCTATCTCCTACTGGTCGATTCAACCTTGGTTTCTTTCTGAGGAAAAACTTACTGATGTGCTCTTCATACTTTCCACTTGGGGTTTCCAAACGAGAGCATCGGTCTCCATCATACTCAAGGCCCCAAAGTGACAATAATTGGGGTAACCGGAGGGGATGGTTGTGATGTGAGGATTACATGTGTTCACGGAGTGTTAATGCTTTGCTCCGGTGCTTTACTAAAAGGAGCACCTTAATTACAAGTATTTTCCCTTGAGGCCCCGCTGCAACGGTCTGGTAAGACAGAAGATGTTGTGCAAGTTTCTCATTGCGAGAATGTACGACTAAATTGGAACAGATGCCTATGGTTTACCTAGTACTTGGGTGCTTTATTATTATATATCTGTAAATGCCCATGTTTTGATTATTATATGAACTATCTTATCCATGCAACGCCCATTCATTCATATTTATGCGTAAAATACTCTAATCCTGCTGTTTCCCACAATTGCTACCGTTGTTACGATTTTACTCATGCTATTATTTTACTACTACTACTACTTCTATAAAACGGTTACCACTTATAAACTGGTGCGAGCAAGTCTACTTTCAGGTGCAGCTGAACTGACAACTCATCTGTTAAGGCTTTAAATATTCTTTGGCTCCCCTTGTGTCAAATCAATAAACTTGAGTTGTACTTCCCTCGAAGACTGTTGCGATACCCTATACTTGTGAGTTATCAATTATCGATATCACGCAGGTTTCTTCTCATTCGCTCCAAACTCTTCCTTTATAACTGCCTTGTGAAGGAACAACGTTTAACATAACCTAATTCAGTGATCCACAACTCGGATTGTGCGACAACCTCAGGTCTAAGGATTACATTGATTGAGACATGCAAATAAATACTTACTCGTTGCATCTCAATATGGGTCAGTCAGACTTGCTAAAATCTTTAGCGAAGTCTCTGAAAGTTGGAATGGCATCGCCATGCCCATGACAAGTGGAACCGAGTCATCACCCAACATTCACATTAATCTAGGTTGTGTGTCCAACACAACCTCAATGACCAAGGACAATTTAGCATGAACAACATGAATACATAGTTTCACAATCGAAACACATATTTAATTATATATATCATATGTTCAAAAGAAGGACAACTTAGTACCTTTATGAATACATTGGGAATTACATCATACATGATTGCCTCTAGGGCATATTCCCAACAGTCTCCCGCTTGCACTAGAGTCAACCATCTCAACATCATATGCCTAGGCATCGAATGCCCATACCTCTCATGTGCACCTCATGCTTTGGCTGTGGCAGCTCCTTTGTCAACGGATCTGCAATGTTTGCATCCATGTGTACCTTGCATGACTTGATATCACCTTGTTCGACAAACTGACGAATTAGGTGGTAACGCATGAGTATATGTTTGTTCTTCTGATGTTGTATAGGTTCCTTGGATTGTGCGATAGCACCATTTTGTCACAATATACGCCCAATGGATTGGACGCACCCTAAACAAAACCAAGATCCATCAGGAGGTTCCTGATCCAAACGGCTTCCTTTGCGGCCTCCGAGGCAGCAATATACACAGCCTATGTCGTAGTTGTAGACACAATATCTTGCTTGGAAATCTTACAACTCATAGCCCCTCTGTTCATGATGAACACGTATCCAAATTGCGAATGCGAATCATCTGAGTCGGTGTAACAACTCGCATCCGTGTAACCCTTTACACTGAATTCCTCATCACCTCCATAAATTAGGAACATGTCCTTAGTCCTTCTAAGTACTTAAGGATGGTTTTAACCCCTGCCCATTGGGTTTCGCCAGGGTCGGTTTGGTATCTTCTCGTTACACTCAGAGCATAGGAAATATCCGTCCTAGTACAAATCATGGCATACATGATGGATCCGACTGCCGAAGCATACGGGATCACATTCATCCTACTTTTCTCATGAGTCGTCGAAGGACACTGAGTCTTGCTAAGTTTTACACCATAGGACATCGGTAAGAACCCCTTCTTAGGCTCTTCCATATTGAATTTCTTCAATACTTTATCCAAACATGTACTCTGACTCAATCCAATGAACCGCCTTGATCTATCTCTACATATCCCGATTCCAACTATGTAAGTCACCTCACCCAAATCCTTCATTGAGAAACTCATTTCCAATGATTATTTGGTTTCTTGCAACATCATGAAATCATTTCCCATCAGTAATATGTCGCCCACATATAACATAAGAATATTTACTTTGCTCCCACTAAACTACTTGTAATCATAATCTCTCTTGACGAAGCCAAACGAATTGACTACCTCATCAAAGCGAATGTTCCAACTCCGAGATGCTTGCTTCAGCCCATAAATGGATTTCTGAAGTTTGAATACCTTTTCAGCATTAGCTGGATCGACAAAACCTTCGGGCTGTACCATATACACGTCATCAGTTAAATTTACATTAAGGAAAGCCGTCTTGACATCCATCTGCCATATCTCATAGTCGAAATAGGCTACTACGGCTAACCTGATCCGAACTGACTTAAGCATCGCTACGGGCAAGAAGTTCTTTTCTAGTCAACTCCTTGAACCTATCGGAACCCCTTCGCGACAAGTCGTGCTTTATAGATGGAAACACTTCCATCCATATCAGTTTTCTTCTTAAAGACCCATCTGCACTCATGGGTCTTGCACCGCCTGGCAGATCAACCAAATTCCAAACTTGATATTCATCCATGGACTTTAACTCGGATCTCATGGATCCAAGCCATGACTCAGAATCAGGTCCCACCATCTCTTTCAACTAAGTTACCGGCTCATTACTGTCTAACAGTAAACCATCACGAGCATTTTGTAATCTGGCAGATCTCCGTAGTTGAGGTGCTCTTACCGGCGTAGGTACTGTCGTGGGATAATCACGGCAGACGTTACCGGGGGTAACTTATCTTGGGGAAATTCGACTCTGGTGTTTGGGAGAGGGTTTAGCTCAGGGGGAATCATGATAATAATCGATCTGGTAGCTCTGGCAATCAAGTCGCCGAATCTCCGATCTAGGGTTACAATCTTATCTCTCGTGTTACAGGGGATACTCGAATATCTGATAAAACTCGTGCCAGTCTAACCCTAGGAGCCGGCTTATAACTTACCCCGCCCCCTGGCTTCCTATCCAAGGCATACTCGGAGTCCTACCCGGTCACCGCACACAAACCCTAAGTTTCCTTATCGAAACCCACAATCCGGGTTACGAGGCCTACACTCTTGGGCCTTCTAGAAACTCCCTTTCCTTGAGCCGGGTCTTGCGCAGCTCCCTTTGGGCCGAGTTACACCTTGACATTAGCCTACCGGGTTATCATCCCTCCATCAGTAGTCCCCAGAATAGCTTGGGCTTCGCGGGATCCACCTTGAAGTGCACGCTATTCCCTGCAAAACAATAAACATACAATTTCACAGAATACCGGGTTAGGATGCTTTGATAGTAGCTAGGCCTAAGTCCACAGGTGGTCCATATGGTAACCCGGCCTTCTTCGAGTCTGGCATTACTTTTCCGAGTCAACACTCCGAGAAAGCACACAAGGCCCGGACTGGCACTGTTCGTTAGCTAATCCGAATATCACGGTCGTAATCTGTCTCAATTTCTTCCGGGTATCTCGTAACGGGAGCCTTCAATGCTTATCCCGAGAAATCCGGTAAGTATCTCTTTCCCCGAAATTTTGGCTCCCGCCGCTTAGGCCTAGGGCACTCCACCCGCACCTATAAATAGGTGTTTCCAGGGCAACCCTAAGCTCAACGCTCCATTTCCCCCATCTCCTTTACCTTCAATTTCTCTCGGCACCCTCTCGTTCGAGCTCAAAACCGCGCCGCCACGGTGTCCACGGGCACGCAACCGGAAACGAGCCGCCGCCGTCTGCGCTCTGCATCAGTCCCCACCGCGCCGCCGTTGACCTTCGCCGCCGCGCCCTCGAGCAGCCCACCGGAGGGTCCAAGGGGCCACCGCAACTGCGCCATCTGCCGCCGCCGCGCTCTCCTCCCGATCCCGCCGGTAAGCCATCTTTCTCCATAGATCTTCCCTTTGATTTCATTCGACTAGATTGGTTTCACCTCCGCCCTTGGATGCCCTTATTGTATCTTGCTAGTCGAACACTTCACATCGCTATTCCACAATTAATACTAGTTCTAGATTCAATTGCATACCCCACAATACATCTCCAGCACTTGTAGTTGCAAATTTCCTCGTAAATTTTTCCGCCTAGATCCAATCTGTCGAAATTTCTTCGCAAGTGTTCTTCAGAGAGTCGGATAATGATCATTTTTTGGGTCTCGAGTCACTTACACTTTGCATTCTGTCTCCCGTTTTTAGATCGCTCCCATGGCACCCAAAGCCAGCACGAAGACGAAGGGGAAACAGCCGGCTAAGGCAAAGCCGAGTCAGTCTATATCTGCGAATTGGGCAAGGTCCACTGTGACCAAGGCCAAACTGGACGTGCTCGCAGAGTCGGGCGTCCTCCCCGCCCGGGAAGACATCCACTGGCGCGTCCCTGGGGAGGAGACTCGGCCCACTCCGGGTATTGACGAGGTAATCTGCTTCGTTGAACACGTGATCCGGGGCTTCCATCCCCCGGGTCACCCCTTCTTCCGTGAATTGCTAAACCATTATGGACTCCGAGTTTTTGACATAGGTCCCAATTCTATGCTGAACATTACCCACTTCATTGTTTTGTGCGAATCATATTTATGCATTCCTACGAATCTTGCACTCTTTCTCGAATTGTTCCAATGCAAACCGTGCCGCGAAAGCGGCGACGGGGCCCTCCTGGTTTGCGGGGGGGGGGGGTTCCATTCAAAGGAGGAAGAATTCGTTAATGCCGACTCTTAGCCTCAATTCCCTTGTTAAACACTGGCAAAAGACGTATTTCTATTGCCAGGACACCTCCTCAGTCGGTGAAAAACCACTGCCGGGTTTCTCTGAAGATCTTCTCAATCTTTCCGACAACCTCAACTCCTTCGCTTCTGAGCCGGATAGGCAGTCCATCCAACCCCTCCTTGCCAAACTCGCTATTCTATCGGCCCGGGGCCTCCTTGGGCTTAACTTAGTTAAAACCTGGGTAACCTTTCGGATCCAACCCAACGCCGTCCGTCCCAAGTTGATGTGTGAATATTCTGGGCACGTCACGGATTCACTCTGTTACTCGCTGAGGAACTACCCGGCCGCAGACACGAACAAGATAATCAAGAATTTCCTAACTGAGAAGCTGGAGGTAATCCGGACGATAGCCGGCTTGGAGCCATTCACCCGCGATAACCCGGCTCCTGCGGTAAGATCTGGCCCTTACTCTTTATCCTCGTACCTTTACCTGATACAATCACTAACTTTCACCGTTGTACATTTATCTCAGGAAGATAGCGCCTTCTGGAAGATTGAGACCCCCCTCCTTCCGAAAACTCGGAAGAGGAGGAGGAGCCGGCTGACTCGGACGAAGGTATCATCCGAGTTTCGATTATCTCCATTTCTGTTAACTTGTTTTCCCACATTTTTCTCTTTTTCCGACTATGCACTATGTTTTCCAGGACCGGAGGATAAGGAGGAGACCCAGAGTGACGAAAGCGAGGCAGAACCGGACGTTGAGGTTGGAGCCAAGAGGAAGCCCTGAGGGGTTGCATTCAAGGTTCCATACTCCTCTATCGCCTCCAAACCGTATTCATTCGCTAACATGTGCGAGCTTAACCAACGATTGTCCAATTCACCATACTGGAAGGAGCCCGCTACAGTCAAGCGCAGGGTAACCCGGAACTCCCCGGGTGAGGATCCTCTCAACCCGGGTATCCCTTCGTCCCCAGCTCGCCGTGCCGGTACTTCCCAAACCCATCCTTCCGATTCTCCTCAAAAACATCCTTCTCCCAATCATCCCTTAGCTGGACAATTTTGGGTCTCACTCTCGGACCCTCTAATAGCTTCCTCCGGGTCTAGCAATGACCTTCCCTTAGACTTTGTGGTGAACCCCAGGTAAACTACTTTCCTTGTTATTCAACACACTAATACTTTCGAAAGCTTTCATTCATCATATACTAACTGCTTGTTTTATTTCCCTCAGAGCCAAGGTCAGAACCAGTGACCCGGACAATATGGACGTTGATGACCCGGCTAAGGAGGATCCGGTAGATACTGTGACGGCCGCGGCAGGCGGCGCTGAAGAAAAAGAAGTCCCGTTGAAAGATCCGGCCGATTAGGAGGCCGAGTATCCAATCCCCTCGCATACACTCGGGGATGACGATGTTGTGATCCTGGGCACAGGAAGGAGTGAGCCCACTCCCAACACCCAGGCGACCCGGGTTCCCCCCCCCCATGAAGGAGAAGACTCTGTCTCCGGGTAGCCAGAATCCCGGTTCTTCCAAGCTAGAGCTCGAGAATCTCTCCTATGGAGAAATGATGAGTGCGCTCTTTGCTTTGAAGACCAACGAGAAGGATATCCTGGAGGCCATGGCCGCTGAGCACCAGGTAATCCTGATCAACATTACTTGGGGACTAGATAAGTATCTAAGTAATCCTGATCAACATTACTTAGATACTTATCTAGTCCCCAAGTTCCGAGTTTAACTAGGCACAGTTTTACTCGGTACTTCCTTTTACATCCGGCTTTTTCGTATATCCGACTAATCTTTTCTATTCCTTCCTCCACAGGCATACGTGACCCGGTCTGAGGAGATTTTGGCCAAAAGCAATCAGCTCCTTGAGACCGAGTCAAAGCTGCGGGCAGGGCTTGAGGTTGAAGTACAAAACCTCGATAAGGATGTTAAGAAGTACAAAAAGAAATACCATAATGCTGAAAATGCACTGAAGAAGCTCTCGGCTCAAATTGCCGATACTTATCGCGCCTTGCTTGATAAGAAATTATGACTTCCTATTTATAATCCGGAATGTCCGTTAAGCACGATACCCGGACTTTGTCGCTTTAACCTTTGCTGTTATACTCCAGGCCCTGGTGTGGCAGCCCCAGAAGAAAATGACATTGAGAATTGAAGACCTTGAAGGATGTGATCCGGCAGTTCTCCGCCGGTACTAAGTGGATCCTGGACGCTGTGCAATGGACGGCTGAGGGTTACTTAGGCCTGGACACTTTGCTCAACATGTGCTCCACTGTCCCCGAGTGGATCGAACTCTGGAAGCGCTCGTCGTGCCGGGTTGGGATGACCCGCGGGCTTATGCTGGCCAAAGCTTATTTTCCCAAGCTTGAGCCGGCAAAGCTGGTGGCCGGGTTTCCCGAGTTCAACCTCGATGGCTCCAAATTTTCCGGCAAGGACTTTAAGGCCATTCAAACTGAGGTACGTCACTCGGCGAGCTCGATCGCCGACAGTCTAGCACTAGACAGGTTCGCTACACGTTACGATGCCAAAGACAAGCCGATCAAGGTGGATCTGCCCAAGCCCTTTGATATGCTGGAGAAGTGGAAGGCAGAATCTGCCAAGAAGAGGGAGGAAATTGCCAAGAGAAAAGCAGAGGACGACACTGCGCCCACCTCCTCTACACCGACTGTCCCTCCGCCAGCTCGTGCCGACTCTGCTAATCCAGATAAAGGTGCGGGGAAGGCCCCCGAAGAGCAAGTCCAAGACCAAGACCCGACTGCCAAGGACAACGTTGAAGACTCGACCCAGGAGGCCGAGTGAAGTTTCATCTGCTACTGCCTCAAACATTTTATTCGGCCAATGGGCATCTAAAACAATTATTCTTTTGATAGTGCGCTTGTGCACTTTTCAATACTACTTCCTCGGTTTGTAATACGTTAAAAACCTTAATAGCTTTCGTGGCCCTTCTGGCCTTTTGCATGAATTTGATATTTCCTATCTTTGAACTTTTCATTGCTGGTTTTCCGACTTTTCGCTATTTTTCCTATTGTGAGACTCGGTTTCCAGGTCTCGGGGGTTTTGACAAGTGGATTTTTTTCTAAGTCCCCAAGTCCCCAAGACTCGGATTTTTGGGTTTTTAAGATGAATAGCTAGACAATTTGTTACTTTTTTCAAATTCCCAAGTCCCCAAGGCCCAAATTTCCGAGTCTAGGGGTTGGAGTTTTTCAAAAGAACAAATTGTTTCTGCTAAGGCCCAAAACCTAGAGTTGCTCACATAGGTTTAAAGTTATGCTTAATATATTTTGAGTTTCCGGCTGTTAACCTTGTACTCTCCATAACTTGTGGTTTGGATGACCCTTTTGACCTTCTTTTACTATAAGCCGGCTTTCGCGTGGATGATCAATGCTGCTATAACTGTATAAAGACAGGGTCAGGCAAGTCCCATTGGGCATCATGACTGATTGTAATTACACGCTAGCAAAGCATGCCACTTTTTTGCGAGTCACATCGAGCTTAAGCAAGAAAAGTCAAGAAAATTTGGCTCTATTGTCCGGTTATAAGCTTGCAGCCGTACTTACTACAAGTAATCGGCCCTTATAACTTAATGGCATCATGGCCGGGTCTTTGAGTTTGCAACTGTGCTATTCAAGCAATCAGCCCCCAAGACCTAGATATATGTAACTTACTAAAAGAACTAATACACTAAGAACAACAAATAACACTTACCTGAAAGAAAATAAGAAAACAACGGTAATATAAAAACTTGACAAAGGACACACAAAAAGGAACAATATTATTGTTTAACCATCTCTTTATTGATATGAGAAAAGTTAGGTCAGCAAGCCGCCTCATTAAATACCCTCCAGTCCCCTTAGGTACCCTGGATAGGAAAAGAGTGCGTCTGAAACCTGCTGCCTGTTACATCGTGTAGCTCTACTTGTGAATCTAGTCTATTCTAGGTGTAGTAAGGACGCAGCTGAGCCACGTTCCATGGTCTTTCTCTTTCTTGCATAGATGAAGTGGTGTGGGCGGTGTCATTGACAGTAGCCGACTCTTCCCTTGCATCTATCAAGTAATACGATCCATTGTGCAGATTCCGGCTTATGTTGAATGGTCCTTCCCATGGTGGAGATAGCTTGTGTTTTCCCTCCTTAGACTGTACCAGGCGCAGAACCAGGTCTCCTTCCTGGAAGACCCGGGTTTTGACCCGTCGACTATGATATCTCCTCAGATCTTGCTGGTATATGACTGATCTCTCCAATGCTTGTTCTCTGTGTTCTTCTAGCATATCCACGGCGTCCTGCCGGGTCTTCTTGTTCTCCACCTCGACGTAAGCCGACACTCGAGGCGAATCATGAATAATATCACTCGGCAATACTGCCTCTGCACCATAAACCATAAAAAACGGTGTCATCTGAGTAGATCTGTTAGGTGTGGTGTTAATTCCCCAAACCACTGATGGTAACTCCTCAACCCATGCGCCAGCAGCTCTGATGCACGGGACTCGCAGCCGTGGTTTTAATCCACGAAGTAACTCCTGATTTGCCCTCTTCACTTGTCCATTAGCCTGTGGATGGGCCACTGAGGCTATGTCCAGGCGGATGCCATTGTTTCCACAGAATTTTTCCATCTCACCCAGGGACATATTGGTTCCATTGTCCGTTATTATGCTGTGAGGATACCCAAACCGATAGATAATCCTTTTCAGGAACTTGACTGCCGTGACTGCTTCACAATTGGTAACTGGCATAACTTCAACCCACTTGGTAAACTTATCAATAGCCACCAAGAGATGTGTCTTTTTGCAAGGTGACATGTGAAACGGGCCAACCATATCCATACCCCAAACAGCAAATGGCCAGGTTAACGTGATGGTTCGCAATTCCATAGCCGGCACATGGGTTTGGCGAGCGTACGTTTGACATCCGTCACACCTTGCCACCAAGCGCTCCGCATCTGCTAGGGCCGTGAGCCAGAAGAAACCGTGTCGATAAGCTTTGGCCACAAGGGATCTCGTGGATGCATGATGCCCACAATCACCTTCGTGGATCTCCTTCAAAATCTGCCGGCCTTCTTCTGGTGCTACACAGCGTAAAAAGACTCCTGCTGCGCTCCTTTTATACAGCTCCCCATTGATGATAGAATACCTTTTGCTCGCCTCAGAATTTTCCTTGCTAATACTTCCTGTGGTGGTAACTCGCCCCGTGATAGGTAAGCCAGAAACGGCTCTGTCCACTCGGGAACAACACGTATTGTGGCCACGAGCTCCAAATCCGGGTCTTGGTTAGCCACCTCTTCCTCAGACTCATTTTTAACAGATGGCCGCCATAGCTCGTCCAGGAAAACATTGGGTGGAACCGGCTCTCTGCGCGAGCCGAGTCTTGCGAGTGCATCTGCTGCCTCGTTCTTTCGTCTGTCAATATGCTCCACCTCATACCCGGAAAAATACCCGGCAACCTTGTCCACCTCTCTGCGATATGCTGCCATAGTTGCATCTTTTCTATCCCAGGTTCCTGAGATCTGCTGTACCACAAGATCCGAACCTCCATAGCACTGTATCCTCCTGATGTTCATCTCCTTGGCTACTTTCAATCCATGCAATAATGCCTCATACTCGGCCACGTTGTTGGAACAATCGAAGTGAATTTGCAACACGTAGCTCAGCTTGTCTCCTTTCGGTGATGTAAGTACCACCCCAGCTCCTGATCCCTCGTACTGCTTAGAACCATCGAAGTGCATTACCCAACACTCGGAACTTGGTGTCATTGTGGGCATGCTAGTGTGAGTCCAATTATTGATGAAATCAACTAAAGCTTGAGATTTGATTGCTGACCTAGGCTCGTAGTTGATGTGATAATCTCCCATCTCGATGGCTCACTTGGCTATTCTACCTGTTGCATCTGAGTTTCTGATAATATGCGACATCGATATAGAGCTAACCACTGTTATAGGGTGTTCCTGAAAATAGGGTTTCAATTTCCGGCTGGCCATGAAGACCCCGAAAACCAACTTCTGCCAATGTGGGTAACGCTGCTTTGCCTCTGATAGTACCTCGCTGACGTAATAAACTGGCCTTTGAACCGGGTGATCTTTTCCATCCTCTTTGAGCTCAACAACAACCACTGCACTAACCGCCCGGGGCCCGGCTGCAACGTATAGTAGCATGGGCTCTTTAGGACCCGGGGCTGCTAATACTGGTGCCTCAGATAACTGCTTTTTTAGTGCCTCGAACGGCTCATCCGCCTCTTGGTCCCAAACAAATTTGTCGTATTTCCTCAAGAGCCGGTATAAGGGTATTGCCTTCTCTTCGAGTCTGGATATAAACCGGCTCAACGCTGCTACGCACCCTGTAAGCTTCTAAACATGCTTCAGGTTTTCCGGCTTTTTCAGACTCTGGATAGCTTTGATTTTGTCCGGGTTTGCCTCAATCCCTCTTTCTGAGACGATGAAACCGAGTAACTTTCCTACTGGAACTCCAAATACACACTTTGTGGAGTTCAGCTTCATCTGATATCTTCTCAGGTTCTTGAATGTTTCCTTTCGATCATCAATAAATGTTTCCGCTTTCCTGGTCTTGATCACCACATCATCCACATAAGCATGAACGTTGCGTCCAATCTGATCCTCAAAGCACTTCTGCATGCACCGCTGGTAAGTTGCGCCAGCGTTCTTTAGTCCAAAAGTCATGGTTTTGTAACAGAAAGCTCCAAAAGGGGTTATGAACGATGTTTTCTCCCAATCTTCCTTCTTGAGCTTGATCTGATGATACCCGAAATATGCATCCAGGAAACATAATAGGTCACTTCCAGCCACTGCATCTATGATCTGATCTATCCTTGGAAGGGCAAACGGATCCTTTAGGAAATGCTTGTTGAGACTCGTGTAATCTATGCACATCCTCCACTCATTACTCTTTTTCATCACGAGAACCGGATTTGCCAACCAATCCGGGTGAAATACCTCCATGATAAATCCGGTTGTGAATAGCCGAGCAATTTCTTCTCCTATAGCCTTTCTTCTTTCCTCATTTATTTTTATCAGGCCCTGCTTCACGGGCCTAGACTTGGGATCAACATGCAAGCTATGCTCCGCTAACTCGGTAGGTATACCCGGCATATCGCTAGGAGTCCAAGCAAAAACATCTTGATTTGAACGAATAAACTCCACGAGTGCTTTTTCCTGCTCATTGTCCAGGTTAGATCCTATGGAAAATTGCTTGGAGGAATCACCTTCGACAAAGGCCACCATCTTGGTATCTTGTGCCTTTCTTCTTTCCTCATTTATTTTTCTCAGGCCCTGCTTCACGGGCCTAGACTTGGGATCAACATGCAAGCTATGCTCCGCTAACTCGGTAGGGATACCCGGCATATCGCTAGGAGTCCAAGCAAAAACATCTTGATTTGAACGAATAAACTCCACGAGTGCTTTTTCCTGCTCATTGTCCAGGTTAGATCCTATGGAAAATTGCTTGGAGGAATCACCTTCGACAAAGGCCACCATCTTGGTATCTTGTGCTGCTTTGAACTTGGCTCTCTCATCCTTAGTGTTCGGCCTCTTCAATTCCGTTCTAGCATCCGGGTCTACTTGAGACCGGTAATATTTGAGCTCTTCTTTTCTGCAAGCCTGTTCTGTCATTGCCGCGTCTCCTTCGTCACACTCAGCTGCTATAATCCGGTTTCCATGTATTGTAATGGTTTGCTTGGGACCTGGGATCTTTAGCTGTAGGTATACGTAACACGGCCTGGCCATGAACTTAGCATTAGCCGGCCTTCCGAATAACGCGTGATAAGGGTTGCGCAATTTTAACACCTCGAACGTGAGCCACTCCACTCGGAAATTGTCCTTTGATTCTCCAAAAGCGACCTCCAAAGTAATCTTTCCTTCAGGGCACGCCGAGTGACCCGTCACAATCCCATGAAAAACTGTGGAACTTTTCTGTAGCTGGGACTCCTTGAGGCCCATGCGTAAGAAAGTTTCCCAATATAAGATGTTGATGCTACTTCCGCCATCCATCAAGACCTTTTTCAGCTCATAACCGTTAACCTGTGGTGCAACCACCAACGCTAGCACACCCGGATGCTCTATCGTTTCCGGGTGATCTTTTCTGCTCCATGTCACCTCTTGATCCGACCATCGCAAGTATCTCGGAACAGCTGAATTGACCGTGTTCACTGCTCGTTTAAGTATCTTTCTATCTTTATTGGAAGTTCCTGTAGTATGTACGTGATATTGTCCCAACTACTTGGGGTTAGCTTGGAAACCTCCAGCTCCTCCCTGGTTATTACCCGGATTACCACCTCCTGGGTTGCCTGCTGGGGGTGGGCCGTTGCCCGGGTTTCCACCTGGACCCGGTCCTCCTCCCTGGCCTGCACCTCGCATTCCTTTGTTTATTTCCTCGTTCTTCCATCTCTGTAAATCCACACACTGCTCCAATGAATGATTAGCCGGCCTACCGTTCCTGCTGTGTCGCCGACACGGCATCCTGAAGGCATCTAAGTGGTTAGCCGGCCTTGGTGTCCCCTGGTAATTCCCTCCATTAAAGTTTCCTCCGTTGAAATTTCCCTCTGCTCTGGGTCTTGAAAACCCGGCTTCTGTGCTGGCGACAAACTCGGAACTCCCCTCATATGGGCGCTTATTCTGGTTGTTTCCATTATTTCCTTCGTTGTTACCCGGCGCAGATCCGTTGCCGGGTCTTCCACTATTGCTTGCGTTTGCTCTTGCTTTCTTATCATCGACATCCTCTTCTGTGGTATCTGTGGCGGCGTGCTTGTTGCACGCGTCCATTAACTCTCCCATTGTAACCTCTGAAGCATTACGACTAGATTTCATGCGCGTTAGCTTCTGCACTAGGGGTATGTACTTGCATGTTTTTTCCATAGCTTGTAATGCATCCTTTGGCTGAATATCCATAGACGAGTGGAGTATTTCCATGACCCGGCGCACCCAACTGCGCGCCGATTCTCCCTTCTTCTGGACACACCGTTCTAGATCATCGATAGTAAATAACTTCCTGCACGTTCCATGAAAGTGCTTGATAAATGCGATTTTCAACTCACTCCATGACTTGATAGATCCTTCGGGTAAATTGTTGAACCAAAACTTTGCGGCTCCCTCTAACATCATTAAGTACATGAACTTGGCTTGAAGATTTTCAGAAGCGTTGCGGATCGACATGGCCATCTCGTAGCTGCTTAACCAGGTTTCTGGATCCATAGTCGGCTCATAGTTCACCACTTTACCCGGTTCCTTGAATTTATCCGGGTAAGGCTCAGCCCTGATGTTATCCGACAGACACTTAGGCCCGGCAAGATTAGTCGGCACTGGCCTCACTCGGGAAACATGCAATCCTGCGGGGGGCACGGTGGGGCGTGCTACTGCTGCTGGCCCGTGCACCGCTGACCCGACCGCGGCTCGCCTTGCCCTGGAACTGTCCACAATAGTTTGTGCTGCTGATGCCGCTAGTGCTGCTGGAGCACGGGGAGGAGGCGGCATTTGCTGCTGCTCTGCCCTCCGTCGCGCTGAACTTGTCTGAATATTTCCGGTATTGCCATGCTGCCGACTGATATACGGTGTTCCGTGCATTCCACTCCTGTTATCCGTGTAATTGACTTGCTGAGCCACTGTTGTGTGCAATAGATCTATCGCCCGCCGGGTCTCCTCCGCATGGGGTGACTCTCTTACGAGGATTCGATCCAATGCCAATGTTGCTGCATATACATTATCCATGGGGTTGTTGAAGTGACCTGGTGGTGTACGAAATCGTGATGGTGGTGGTGGTGGCGCTGTGTTGCCAGCAGCAACCCCTGTCTGCAACGTGGGTAACCCGGCTTGCACGTTTGCCGGCTGTCCTCCTCCGGTCGCAGGCTGATGTCCGGTTTCCGGATTCACGGCCGGAATTGGTTGATCCTGGGGTGTGATAAATAGCGTGGCCGGGTTTAAAGTTCCACCCGTTGCCGGTAATCTGGTTTGGTATCTCTGATGCATCCTGGTCGACTGAACCTGGAGCCGGTTCTCCAATGCTTCCAGCTCACGTTGGCGCGTGGCTATCCCTTGCTTTTCAGCTTCCATGTCTCTTCTTTGTTGCTCCAATGCACGGCGGGCTACATCCAGATCCCTAGCACGCGCCGCGGAGTTTTCCGGGGTTATCACCATAGCTAGCACCGTGGGATCCAGGATCAGGTTGTTACTAAACAGAGCCGGATGTTGTGGGTTCGAAGGACCCGCCCCTGGCGTTCTGTTTGCCATAAACCCGAACATATTTCTCTGCATCTCGCTATCCGCCGCCCGGATGGTGACCGAAGCTGACTCTCCGTCAACCCGGGTCAGAACCGGGTTTCCGTCAGCCGGGTTTTGCTGCTGGGCCAGCGCTCGCGCCGCTCCGACCGCGGCCGTAGTCACATCCCCCTGATTGAGATTGGTTGCAGGGGCCGTGTAGACCGCGAACTGACGCCGATGCCTGGTGAAGACTCGTATTCCTCCTCATCACAGCTATCCTCTTCGTACCGGTGCTCCAGCAGGTGCAGGATAGACTCGGTATCATCTTCTCTCATGACCCGGCCACGCGGGGTCCATGCCGGCTCCTCCGGCTGTTCCCTCTTCGTGGTGGGCTCTTCTATCAGATCTAGCGTCCCGACCGATTCTTCTCCATCCGACTGAACGCAGGTCGCTTCTCCTGACACAGAATCATATCCAAAATCATCAGGGATTGAACCAGACGTACGTACCATGCCGATGAAGACGTTGACCCGGCCGATTGTGACGACAGATCCGGATTCGAGCAGATCCGACTCTGCCCCCCAGCCAAAATCGTCCACCATCTTCTCTCCTTCGGGGTTGGTGTAGATCTCGCCGATGACGACGTTCTTCATGTTTTCCCGAGGTTCTCCCGTGATGTAAACACCTTTAGACGTAGGCCCCACGGTGGGCGCCAACTGTCGTGGGATAATCACGACAGACGTTACCGGGGGTAACTTATCTTGGGGCAATTCGACTCTGGTGTTTGGGAGAGGGTTTAGCTCAGGGGGAATCATGATAATAATCGATCTGGTAGCTCTGGCAATCAAGTCGCCGAATCTCCGATCTAGGGTTACAATCTTAGCTCTCGTGTTACAGGGGATACTCGAATATCTGATAAAACTCGTGCTAGTCTAACCCTAGGAGCCGCCTTATAACTTACCCGACCCCCTGGCTTCCTATCCAAGGCATACTCGGAGTCCTACCCGGTCACCGCACACAAACCCTAAGTTTCCTTATCGAAACCCACAATCCGGGTTACGAGGCCTACACTCTTGGGCCTTCTAGAAACTCCCTTTCCTTGAGCCGGGTATTGCGTAGCTCCCTTTGGGCCGAGTTACACCTTGACGTTAGCCTACCGGGTTATCATCCCTCCATCAGGTACCACGATGGGCTTAGCTTCCAAGGCCCTTGACGACTCACTCCTAGCCGGTTCCTCTCGAATTTCTTCGAGGTGCACTGTGCTCCCACTAACTTCGTGATACATCTCAAACGTGTCTATAATTTTTTATGCTCCATACTTGTTTTCTATCCAATACCTTTATGTTTTAACATGTTTTCCGGGTGTTCTCTGAACTAACCTATTGGCAAGATGCCAAAGCGTCAGTTCCTGTTTTCTGCTCTTTTTTATTTCAGAAAAGTTGTTCTGGAAATATTCTCGGAATTGGACGAATAAAATCCAAGAGTCTTTTTTTACCGGCATGTCAACAGAGTCCAAAGGAGACCCGGAGGGGGGAAATGAGGTGGCCACATCACCTGGTGGTGCCACCTGGCTGCGCCATCACATGGTGTGGGCCCCTCGGGCGCCCACCGACATCGCCCATTCGCCTATTTATTCCCCCGATGCAGAAACCATAAAACATCAAGCCTCCATCCGTGAAAAGTTTCATAGCTCCGCCGCAACCGCCGACATGTTTCGGGGGACACAAATCTCTATTCCAGCACCCTGCCGGGACGGAGCCCCGGAGCCATCTCCATCGATTCCACCGCCATCTTCATCACTGTTGCTAACTCCCATGATGCGGAGGGAGTAGTTATCCCCCAAGGATGAGGGCTCTATCAGTAGCTATGTCTTTCATCTCTCTTTCCGATGGTGTGATCATGAGCTTTGTAATCTAGTTGAATAGGTATATGTTACTCTTCATCTATTTTGCTACTCAAGTGGTTTTGTTAATGAGATCTCCGGAGACACCTTTGTCCCACTATCTAAAGGTATAGTGTGCACACCGTGTGTGACTTATCATGATTTATATATTTTTGTGTTGGATGACCCTATGAAATTGTGGTGTTTGTCTCGAACAATCTAGTGTACTCAAGGTGAATGTGTGGGATTGCCTAGATGAGGAATGCGACTTTAAGGTGTGCTTCTGTAGCCCTATGCAATGAATTGGAGTTTTATATCCAACCGGAGAATGGTTCGGAGTAGCATAGTGAAGAGATGATATTTATGCATTCAATTATGTGAATATAGTTGAGAGTTTCCACTAGTGAAAGTACGATCCCTAGGCGTTGTTTCTAAGCATTGAAACACCATTTAAAATCATTTATGCTACGTATTTTCTTGCTGCCATTTTTATTTCAGATTGCTATTATCACTAATTATCATCCATATTACTTGTATTTCACTATATCTTCGCCGAACTAGTGCACCGATACAATTGACAATTGTATTAGGTGTGTTGGGAACACAAGAGACTTCTTGTATTGTAATTGCAGGGTTGCTTCAGAGGGATATCTTTGACCTCTTCCTCCCGGAGTTCGATAAACCTTTGGTGATCCACTTAAGGGAAACTTGTTGCTGTTATACAAACCTCTGCACTCGGAGGCCCAACATTGTATACAAGAATAGAAACGTGTGTAGACATCAAGCTCTTTTCTGGTGCCGTTGCCGGGGAGGTAAGTTAAAAGTTACTCGCATCCTCTTTCTAGTGTGTGAGTGCTCGAAGTTATTTCCTTTAGATTATGCAATTATATATTTTTGTTTCTTGTTTTTATTTTCACTAGTTAGGCTTATTTTTTCTTTTTTCTTGTTTTTATTTTTACTAGTAGGCATAATGGAAAATAACAAAAATATGAGAGAGCTTTATAATCTTTATATTGAATTAGGACATCATGCTTTTGAAGAGAAAATGAAAAAACCTATGGAGCTTTGTTTGCATGCTAGTAGCAATGTTATTAATATGAATTCTTTGAACACCATTATTGCTAATGCTATGGAAAAGCCTAAGCTTGGGGAAGCTAGTTTTTATAAAAATGATCTTTTTAGTTCCCCATCTTAGAGGAGAAAATTTTCTCTGGTGATACTTTATCTCCCATATGTGATAATTATAAGGATGCTTATGATATTTTAAGTCCTCCTACTAGAAAGTATTTCTTTTAAAATACCTATGAAAATTGTTGAACGTGTTATGAATAACTCCTATTTTGGTGATGGAAGTGTCCACCCTAGTGATCATTTACTCTTTATACATGAATTATGTGAGTTGTTCAAGTGTGCAGGTATCCAATGGACCAAGTTAAGAGGAAGCTATTCTCTTTGTCACTTAGGGACATGGCAAGGGAGTGGTATGAGCAACTAAATGATCCTCATCATTTGGAGGGGAAGGAGCTTGAATATCTATTTTACTCTAAATTTTATCCTCCTCATGAACCACATTTAGATAGGAATTACATTTATAATTTTAATCCACGTGATGGAGAAAGCATTTCCCAAGCTTGGGGAAGACTGAAAATATTAATACTCAAATGTCATAACCATGAGTTTCCTTGAGAAATAATTATCACTAATTTTTATGCAAGGCTTTCATGACATTGCAAGGATTATTCAGATGCCTATTCAAAGGGTTCTGTTACAAGTAAGAAGGTTGAAGCTAGCTGGAATCTTCTTGAATCAATTCAAAACAATAATGAAGATTGAGATAACGACAAAGGTAAAGAATCTGGTATAAACTATGAGTATGATTGCATTAAGTCTTTTGCTGAAATTGCTGATTTTCAAGATCTTAGTGCTAAATATGGTCTTGATCCTCAAATTATAGTTGATTCTTGTAGATCCTTAGCTTCTCATATTAATGTTCCTAAAGAAAATTGGGACATATATCATGAACCTTTTAAAGACACTTGCATGGAAAATGAAATTGTTATTAATGATTGCAATACACATGCTGAAACTTCTAAAAGTAATATTTCTTATTAGGATGTTCATTTTCGTGGAGCACTTAGACCTTGTGAAAAGAATCAAATCGAAGAATAATATTGTATCCGTCACAAGAATGAAAAAATTAGAACGTGGGATAGGGATCTAAGTGATCTTGGTGAAAAAGTGTGTGCCCTCTATCCTTTTATTTGTGAACTTTGCTATGAAGTGGGTCATCTTAATTTTCAATGCTCATGCTATAATAATAGTCTTGCGAATCCAATGAGTACTGCAAGTTTGTATTGTGATGACATGATCACTCCTAATCAGTATGATGAACCTACTTTATTTTTGGGGTGTGAAGAGTTACCAAGATAAAATTCTTTGGTAGATATGAGTGCTTTTGATATGAATAGTGTCATGCATGGATGTCATCTTTATTGTGTCGATAATTTCCACACAAATACTTACATACAAAATATTATAAAAGATGAGACTTTACCAAAATATGACAGGACTAATATGTGTTTTACTCTTTCATGAAGAGGACGAATCCTGCAAAGTTTTTTCTATTGTTTATGACAATAAACCTGATGGAGGGATGATAACCCGGTAGGCTAACGCCAAGGTGTAACTTGGCCCAAAGGGCGCTGCGCAAGACCCGGCTTAGGGAAAAGGAGTTTCTAGAAGGCCCAAGAGTGTAGGCCTCGTAATCCGGATTGTGGGTTCCGATAAGGAAACTTAGGGTTTGTAAGCAGTGTCCGGGTAGGACTCCGAGTATGCCTTGGATAGTAAGTCAGGGGGTCTAGATATTATATAAGCCGGCCACTAGGGTTAGATTAGACACGATCACAAGATATTCGAGTATCCTTTGTAACACGAGAGTTGAGATAATTTATTCAGATCGGAGACTCGGCGACTTGATTGCCGGCTACCAGATCGCATATCACCATGGTTTCCCTTGAGCTAAACCCTCTCCCAGACACCAGAGTCGAATTGCCCCAAGACAAGTTACCCCTGGTAACGCCTGCCGTGATTATCCCACGACAGTTGGCGCCCACCGTGGGGCCTACGTCCAAGGGTGTTTACATCACGGGAGAAGCTCGGGAGAACATGAAGAACCTCGTCATCGGCGAGATCTACACCAACCCCGAAGGAGAGAAGATGGTGGACGATTTTGGCTGGGGGCCAGAGTCGGATCTGCTCGAATCCGGATCTGTCGTGACAATCGGCCGGGTCAACGTCTTCATCGGCATGGTACGTACGTCCGGTTCAATCCCTGACGATTTTGGATTTGATTCTATCTCAGGGGAGGCCACCTGCGTTCAGTCGGATGGAGAAGAATCGGTCGGGACGGTGGATCCGATAGAAGAGCCCACCACGAAGAGGGAACAGCCGGAGGAGCCGGCATGGACCCCGCGTGGTCGGGTCTTGAGAGAAGATGATACCGAGTCTATCCTGCACCTGCTGGAGGACCGGTACGAGGAGGATAGTTGTGATGAGGAAGAATATGAATCTACGCCAAGCATCATGCGCCAGGCTGTGGTCTACACGGCCCCTGCAACCAATCTCAATCAGGGGGATGTGACTACGGCCGCGGTCGGAGTAGCGCGAGCATTGGCCCAGCAGCAAAACCCGACTGACAGAAATCTGGTTCTGGCCCGGGTTGACGGAGAGTCGGCTTCAGTTACTAGCCGGGTGGTGGATAGCGAGTTGCAGGTGAATATGTTCGGGTATCTGGCAAACCGGACACCAGGGGCGGGTCCTTCAAATCCACAACACCCGGCCCTGTTCAATAACAACATGATCCTGGATCCCACCGTGCTAGCCATGGTCATAACCCCGGAGAACGCATCGGCACGGGCTAGGAATCTGGATGTAGCCCGTCGTGCATTGGAGCAACAGAGGAGAGATGTGGAAGCAGAAAAGCAAGGGATAGCCACACGCCAACGTGAGCTGGATGCATTAGAGAACCGGCTCCGGGAAGAGACAACCAGGGTGCATCAAAGGCACCAGACTAGATTACCGGCAATGGGTGGAATTATAAACCCGGCCGCACTATTCATCACACCTCGGGATCAACCAATCCCAGCTGCGAATCAAGGAATTGTATATCAGCCCGCAACTGGAGGAGCACAGCCGGCGAATGTGCATGCCGGGTTACCCACATTGCATACTGGGGTCACTGCCGGCAACACAGTATCACCATCACGATTTCGCACGCCGACAGGTCACTTCAACAACCCGATGGACAATGTATACGCAGCAACACTCGCATTGAATTAGATCCCCGTAATAGATTCACCCCACGCGGAGGAGACCCGACGGGCAATAGATCTATTACGCACAGCAGTGGCACAACAAGTAAATTACCCGGATAACAGGAGTGGAATGCATGGGACACCATATATCAGCTGGCAGCAGGGCAACACCGGCAATATTCAAACAAGTTCAGCGCGGCGGAGGGCAGAGCAGCAGCAAATGCCGCCTCCTCCCCGCGTTCAGGAAGCACCAGCAGCATCAGCAGCACAAGCTATTGTGGACAGTTCCAGAGCCAGGCGAGCCGCAGCTGGGTCTGCGGTGCACGGACCAGCAGCAACGCCACGTCCAGCCGTACCCCCCGCAGGATCGCATGTTTCCCGGGCGAGGCCAGTTCCGACTAATCTCGCTGGGCCCAAGTGTCTGTCGGATAACATCAGGGCTGAGCCTTACCCGGATAAATTCAAGGAACCGGGCAAAGTAGTGAATTATTAGCCGACTATGGATCCAGAAACATGGTTGAGAAGCTATGAGATGGCTATGTCGATTCGCAATGCATCTGAAAATCTTCAAGCCAAGTTCATGTACTTAATGATGTCAGAAGGAGCAGCAAAGTTGTGGTTCAACAATTTACCGGAAGGATCTATCAAGTCATGGGGTGAGTTGAAAACTGCGTTTATCAAGCACTTTCATGGAACATGCAGGAAGTTATTTACTATTGATGATCTAGAACGGTGTGTCCAAAAGAAGAGAGAGTCGGCGCGCAGCTGGGTGCACCGGGTTATGGAGATACTTCACTCGTCCACTGATATTCAGCCAAAGGATGCGTTACAAGCTATGGCAAAGACGTGCAAGTATATACCTTTAGTGCAAAAGTTAACTCGCATGAAAACTAGTCGGAATGCTTCAGAGGTTACGATGGGAGAGCTAATGGACGCATGCAACAAACACGCTGCAACGGATACCACAGAAGAGGACGTCGATGATAAAAAAGCAAAAGCAAACGCGAGAAATAATGGAAGAACCGGCAATGGATCAACGCCAGGTAACAATGGAGGTAACAATGGAAACAACCAGAACAAGCGCCCGTTTGAGGGAAGTTCCAAGTTTGTCGCCAGTACAGAAGCCAGGTCTTCGAGACCCAGAGCAGAAGGAAATTTCAACGGAGGAAACCATAATGGAGGAAACTATCAAGGGCCACCAAGGCCGGGTAACAACTGGGATATCTTCAGAATGGCGTGCCCAAAGCACAGCAGGAACGGAAGACCGGCTAACCACTCATTGGATCAATGTGTGGATCTACAGAGATGGAAGAATGAGGAAGTAAACAAGGCTATGCGAGGTGCAGGTCGGGGAGGAGGACCGGGTCCGGGCGGAAACCCGGGCAACGGCCCACCACCAGCAGGCAACCCGGGAGGCGGAAATCCGGGTAACAACCAGGGGGGAGCTGGAGGTTTCCAAGCTAACCCCAAGCAGTTGGGACAATGTCATGTACATACTACAGGAACTTCCAACAAGGATAGGAAGATACTCAAACGAGCAGTGAACGCGGTCAATTCAGCTGTTCCGAGATACTTGAGATGGTCGGATCAAGAGGTGACGTGGAGCAGAAGGGATCACCCGGATACTATAGAACATCCGGGTGTGTTAGCATTGGTGGTTGCACCACAGGTCAATGGTTATGAGCTGAAAAAGGTCTTAATTGACGGTGGAAGCAGCATCAACATCTTATATTGGGAAACCTTCTTACGCATGGGTCTCAAGGAGTCTCAGCTTCAGAAGAGTTCAACAGTTTTTCACGGGATTGTGCCGGGTCACTCGGTGTGCCCCGAGGGAAAGATCACTTTGGAGGTTGCTTTTGGAGAATCGAAGGACAATTTCCGGGTTGAGTGGCTCACGTTCGAGGTGGTAAAGTTGCGCAGCCCTTATCACGCGCTATTTGGAAGGCCGGCTTACGGTAAGTTCATGGCCAGGCCGTGTTACGTATACCTACAGCTAAAAATTCCGGGTCCCAAGCAAACCATTACCATACATGGCAACCGGATTATAGCGGCTGAGTGTGACGAAGGAGACGCGGCAATGGAAGAGCAGGCCTGCAGGAAGGAAGAACTCAAGTACTACTGGTCTCAGGTAGACCCGGATGACAGAACAGCATTGAAGAGGCCGAATACTGAGGATGAAAGAGCAAAGTTCAAAGCAGCACAAGACACCAATATGGTGGCCTTTGTCGAAGGCGATCCCTCCAAGCAATTTTCTATAGGATCTAACCTAGGCAATGAGCAGGAAAAAGCACTCGTGGAGTTTATTCGTTCGAATCAAGACGTGTTTGCTTGGACGCCTAGCGACATACCGGGTATCCCTACAGAGTTAGCAGAGCATAGTTTGCATGTTGACCCCAAGTCCAGGCCCGTGAAGCAAGGCCTGAGAAAGATGAATGAGGAAAGAAGGAAAGCTATAGGGGAAGAAATTGCTCGGCTGTTGACAGCCGGCTTTATCATGGAAGTATTTCACCCGGATTGGTTGGCAAATCCGGTTCTCGTGATGAAAAAGACTAATGAGTGGAGGATGTGCATTGATTATACGAGTCTCAACAAGCATTGCCCAAAGGATCCGTTTGCACTTCCAAGGATAGATCAGATCATAGACGCAGTGGCTGGAAGTGACCTATTATGTTTCCTGGATGCGTATTCCGGGTATCATCAGATCAAGATCAAGAAGGAAGATTGGGAGAAAACGTCGTTCATAACCCCTTTTGGGGCCTTTTGTTACAAGACCATGACTTTTGGATTGAAGAACGCTGGCGCAACTTATCAACGGTGTATTCAGAAGTGCTTTGAGGACCAAATCGGACGCAACGTTCATGCTTATGTGGATGATGTGGTGATCAAGACCAGAAAAGTGGAGACATTTATTGATGATCTAAAGGAAACATTCAAGAACCTGAGAAGATACCAGATGAAACTTAACCCGACAAAGTGTGTATTTGGAGTTCCAGCAGGGAAGTTACTCAGTTTTATCGTTTCAGAGAGAGGGATTGAGGCAAACCCGGATAAAATCAAAGCTATCCAGAGTCTGAAAAAGCCGGAAAACCTGAAGCATGTTCATAAGCTTACTGGGTGTGTAGCAGCGCTGAGCCGGTTTATATCAAGACTCGGAGAGAAGGCAATACCCTTGTACCGGCTCTTGAGGAAATCCGATAAATTCGTTTGGGACCAAGAGGCGGATGAGGCGTTCGAGGCACTAAAGAAGCAGCTATCTGAGGCACCAGTCCTAGCAGCCCCGGGTCCTAAAGAGCCCATGTTATTGTACCTTGCGGCCGGGCCCCGGGCGATTAGCGTAGTAGTTGTTGTTGAGCGCAAGGAGGATGGGAAAGATCACCCGGTTCAGAGGCTAGTTTATTACGTCAGCGCGGTATTATCGGAGGCAAAGCAGCGCTATCCACATTAGCAGAAGCTGGTTTTCGGGGTCTTCATGGCCAGCCGGAAATTGAAGCCATATTTTCAGGAACACCCCATAACAGTGGTTAGCTCTATACCAATGTCGGATATCATCAGAAACTTGGATGCAACAGGTAGAATAGCCAAGTGGGCGATCGAGATGGGAGATTATCACATCAACTACGAGCCCAGGTCAGCAATCAAATCTCAAGCTCTAGTTGATTTCATTAATGATTGGACTCACACAAGCATGCCCACAATGACACCAAGTTCCGAGTCTTGGATAATGCACTTTGATGGTTCCAAGGAATACGAGGGATCAGGAGTTGGAGTAGTGCTCACATCACCCAAAGGAGACAAGTTGAGCTACGTGTTGCAGATTCACTTTGATTGTTCCAACAACGTGGCCGAGTATGAGGCATTATTGCATGGATTGAAAGTAGCCAAGGAGATGAACATTAAGAGGATACGATGCTATGGACATTCGGACCTTGTGGTACAGCAGGTCTCAGGAACTTGGGATAGAAAAGATGCAACTATGGCAGCATACCGCAGAGAGGTGGACAGGGTTGCCGGGTGTTTTTCCGGGTATGAGGTGGAGCATATAGATAGAAGAAAAAACGAGGCAGCAGATGCACTCGCCAGACTCGGCTCGCGCAGAGAGCCGGTTCCAAACAATGTTTTCCTGGACGAGCTATGGCGACCATCAGTTCAAACCGAGTCTGAGGAGGAGGTGGCTAACCAAGACCCGGATTTGGAGCTCGTGGCCACAGTACGTGATGTTCCCGAGTTGACAGAGCCGTTTCTAGCCTACCTATCACGGGGCGAGTTACCACAGCAGGAGGTATTAGCAAGGCAAATTCTGAGACGAGCGGAGGGCTATTCTATCATCAATGGGGAGTTGTACAAGAGAAGTGCAGCAGGAGTCTTTTTACGCTGTGTAGCACCAGAAGAAGGCCGACAGATCCTGAAGGAGATCCATGAAGGCGATTGTGGGCATCATGCATCCACAAGATCCCTTGTGGCCAAAGCTTATCGAAACGGTTTCTTCTGGCTCACGACCCTAGCAGACGCGGAGCGCTTGGTGGCAAGGTGTGACGGATGTCAAAGGTACGCTCGCCAGACCCATGTGCCGGCTATGGAATTACGGACTATCCCGTTAACCTGGCCGTTTGCCGTTTGGGGTATGGATATGGTTGGCCCCTTCCACATGTCACCTTGCAAAAAGACACATCTCTTGGTGGTTGTTGATAAGTTTACCAAGTGGGTTGAAGTTATGCCAGTTACCAATTGTGAAGCCGTTACAGCAGTCAAGTTCCTGAAAAGGATTATCTAACGGTTTGGGTACCCTCACAGCATAATAACGGACAATGGAACCAACATGTCCTTAGGGGAGATGGAAAAATTTTGTGGAAACAATGGCATCCGCTTGGACATAGCCTCTGTGGCCCACCCACAGGCTAACGGACAAGTGGAGAGGGCAAATCAGGAGTTACTTCGTGGGTTAAAGCCACGGCTGCGTGTCCCGTGTATCAGAGCTGCTGGTGCATGGGTTGAGGAGTTACCTTCAGTGGTTTGGGGTATCAACACCACACCTAACAGATCTACTTAGATGACACCGTTTTTCATGGTTTATGGTGCAGAGGCGGTGTTGCCGAGTGATATTATTCATGACTCGCCTCGAGTGTCGGCTTATGTCGAGGTGGAGAACGAGAAGACCCGGCAGGACGCCGTGGATATGCTAGAAGAACACAGGGAACAAGCTTTGGAAAGATCAGCCATATACCAGCAGGATCTGAGGAGATATCATAGTTGGCGGGTCAAAACCCGGGTCTTCCAGGAAGGAGATCTGGTTCTGCGCCTGGTACAGTCAAAGGAAGGAAAACACAAGTTATCCCCACCATGGGAAGGACCGTTCATTATAAGACGGATTCTGCATAACGGATCATATTACTTGATAGATGCAAGGGAAGAGTCGTCTACTGTTAATGACACCTCTCACACCACTTCATCTATGCAAGAAAGAGAAAGACCATGGAACGTGGCTCAGCTGCGTCCCTACTATACCTAGTATAGGCTAGATTCACAAAGTGGAATTGCACGATGTAACAGGCAGCAGGTTTCAGACGCACTCTTTTCCTATCCAGGGTACCTAAGGGGACTGGAGGGTTTTTAATGAGGCGGCTTGCTGACCTAACTTTTCTCATATCAATAAAGAGATGGTTAAACAATATATTGTCCCTTTTTTGTGTGTTTTTTATCAAGTTTTTTTTTATATTTCTGTTGTGTTTTTATTTTTCTTCCAGGTAAGTATTATTTATTGTTCTTAGTATATTAGTTTCTTTAGTAAACTGCATATATCTAGGTCTTGGGGGCTGATTGCTTGAATAGCACAGTTGCAAACTCAAAGACCCGGCCACGATGCCATTGAGTTATAAGGGTCGATTACTTGTAATAAGTACGGCTGCAAGCTTATAACCGGACAAAGGAGCCAAACTTTCTTGACTTTTCTTGCTTAAGCTTGATGTGAATCGCACTAAAGTCGCATGCTTTGCTAGCGTATGATTACAATCAGTCATGATGCCCAATGGGACTTGCCTGACCATGTCTTCGTACAGCTGTAGCAACATTGATTATCCACGCGAAAGCCGGCTTATAGTAGAAGAAGGTCAAAAGGGTCATCTAAACCACAAGTTATGCAGAGTACAAGGTTAATAGCCGGAAACTCAAAGTATATTAAGCATAGCTTCAAAACCTATGTGAACGGCTCTAGGTTTCGGGCCTTAGCAGAAACAATTTGTTCCTTTCGAAAAGTCCAAAACCCCAGACTCGGAAATTCGGGCCTTGGGGACTTGGGAATTTGAAAAAAAAAGAAACAAATTGTCTAGCTATTCAGCTCAAAAACCCAAAAATCCGAGTCTTGGGGACTTGGGGACTTAGAAAAAGTCCACCTGTCAAAACCCACGAGACCCGAAAACCGAGTCTCACAAAAGGAACCATAGCAAAAAAATCGGAAAACCAGGAATGAAAAAGTCCAAAAGACAGGGAAATATCAAATTTATGCAAAGGCCAGAAGGGCCATGAAAGCTATTAAGGTTTTAAATGTATTACAAGCCATGATAATAGTATCAAAAAGTTCAAAGGCGCACTATCAAAAGAATAATTGTTTAAAAGGCCCATTGGCCGAATGACGTGTTTGACATGGTAGCGGATAAAAAAGTTTACTCGGCACCCTGGGCCGAGTCGTCCATCTTGCCTTTGCCCTTGGCAGCCGGGTCTTGATCCTTGACTTGTTCTTCAACGGTCTTTGCGGCAGCAGCATCCGGGTCAGCAGCGGTACTGGCGCGCGAAGGAGGAGGAACAACCGGCGTGGAGCTAGTAGGTGCAGTATCGGCCTCAGCCTTCCTCTTCGCGGCCTCTTCCCTCAGCTGAGCAGCTTCCGCCTTCCACCGTGCCAGCATGTCATAGGGCTTTGGAGGATCCGACTTAATTGCCTTATCTTTAGCATCATATGGTGGAACAATCCGACTGACGTCCAGACTATCGGCAATCAGACTAGCCGGGTGACGAATTTCCGTCTAGATGGCCTTGTAATGCTTGGCTGAAAACTGGGAGCCGTCATGGTTGAACTCTGGAAACCCGCCAACGAGCTTCGCCGGCTCAAGCTTGGGAAAGTACGCTTTAGCCAAAGCGATCCCCCGGGTCACTCCAACCCGGCATGGCGAACGTTTCCAGTGCTCGATCCACTCGGGGATAGTGGAACACGCATCAAGTAACGTGTTCAAACCACCATCTCCAGTGCCCGGCCACTTGACAGCTTTTAGAATCCACTTGGTGCCGGCACAGAGTTGCCGGATGGTGCTCTTTATGGTCTTCAACATAATTACCTCATCTTCATCCGGAATCTCCTCATCCGGCCCTGCATAAAAGCAGAAAGGTTCAAAGTCAGGAATTCCGAGTGTTTATCAGGATGAAAAATCCGGGTTATGATTAGTCAGTCGGGAATCTTTACCTATCAGAGAACGATAAGTATCGGCAATCTAGCCCGACAGCTGGTTCACTCTATCTTCTGCAGCATGGGATCTTTTTCTATACTTTTTTGCAAGCTTCCCCAGTTTCTTGGCATCAGCTTCAGCCGATTCACGCAGTTTCGTCTCCACCTTGAGAAGTTTGGTGGTTTTAGCCAACGCCTTCTCAGAGTGGGTTACGTATGCCTGCGTGGAAACACAAGGAAGTGTTAGTCGGACAAAAAAGAAATATCAGTCGGATATCCGTGAAAGTTCCAAGTAAATTATGCATAAGTTCACTCGGAACTTGGGGACTAGACGAATATATGAGCAGTGTTAGTGCAATTTACCTCATGCTTGGCTATAAAGGCTTCTAGGATGCCTTCTTCATCAGCCCTCAGGGTGTGCAGAGCGTCAAGCATTTCAGCAAAACTCATATCCTCAGGCATGGTGCCGGAAGAGCCGGCGGCCTGGTCACTCGGAGGAGGAGTCTTTTTCGGCTTTGGGGGTGATACCCGGGTGGTCTCGGTGTCAGGGTTGGGGGTACCCATTCTTGCGCCCAGGACCTCCACATCGTCATCCCCGGGTCCATCTGCTGGCTTGGGAGACCCGGCATCCTGCCTGGCCGAGTCTGTCAGTGGGTCTTGCTCTTTTTCTTCTTCTTCTTCGGGGCCGCCAGTTGCGGCGTTCACATTATCAACTGGACCTTCAGTTTCCCGGTTATCCATTTCCATGTCCTCCGGGTCACTGATTGTGACTTGGGCGCTAAGGGAAGTAAAGAGAAATGGTCAGTAGAAATAAGTGAAGGTTATCGAAAGTGCAGGTATATCATATAGCAAAAAGTATAACTTACCCCGTGTTCACCACGAAGTCCGGTGTAAGCTCGCTGCTAGACGCGGACGAGGCTGTCACAGAATCCGAGAGTGAGACCTGGAACTGTCCGGCTAATGGATGGTTGGGGGAAGGGTCTCGTTGAGGTGAATTGGAAGGATAAGATGGGGAAGTACCGGCACGGCGATTTGGGGACGTGGGGATGCCCGGGTTGAGGGGATCATCACCCGGAGAATTCCGGGTCACCCTGCGCTTGGCCGGAGGAGGGTCCTTCAAGTGTGGCGAGTTGGATAATTGTCGGTTAAGTTCACACATATTAGCAAATGAATAGGGTTTGGAGGACATGAAGGAATAGGGAACCTTGAATACCACCCCTCGGGGTTTCCTCTTGGCCCCGACTGTAGCTTCTGGTTCGGCCTCGCTTTTATCGCTCTCGGTCTCCTCCGGGTCTTCCTTGTCGTCCTTGTCGTCCTTGTCCTCCATCCCTGAAAGCCACAAATGCATAGTCGGAAAAAGAGAAATATGGGAAAGCAAAGTAACATGAGTTAAGATGATTGAAACCCGGATGATACCTTCATTGGTGTCAGCCGGCTCTTCTTCCTCTTCCGGGTTTTCGGAGGTGGGGGGAGTCTCGATGTTCCAAAAAGCGCTATCAGCCTGAGATAAAGGCATAAAAGTGAGAGTTAGTAGTTGTATCAAGTAAAAGTACAAGAGTAAAAGAATGAGTGCCGGATCTTACCGCGGGAGCCGGATTCTCGCGAGTGTATGTATCTAATCCGGCTATATTCCGGATCACATCCACCTTCTCAGTCAGGAAACCTTTGATGATTTTGTTCGTATCACCAGCCGGATAGTTCCTTAAGGAGTAGCGGAGCGCGTCCGTGACGTGTCCCGAGTATTCGCACATCAGCTTAGACCGAATGGAATTGGGCTGGATCCGGAAGTTCACCCAGGTTTTTACTAGATTGAGCCCAAGGAGACCTTGGGCGGAGAGGACAGCAAGTTTGGCTAGCAGAGGCTGGATGGACTCCCTGTCCGACTCTGAGGCAAAGGCGTTGAAAGTGTCGGAAAGATCAAGGAGGCCCTCCGAGAAACCCGGCAATCTCTTTTCGCCGGGTGGGGAGGTGTCCCGGCAGTAGAAGAAAGATGTTTGCCAATGCTTAACATGAGAGTTAAGGCTCAGAGTCGGCATAGGCGAATTTTTCCGGCGTTGGATGGACACTCCGCTGCAAGCCAAAAGGGCCCAGTCACCGCTTTCGCGGCACGGTTTGCATTGGAACAGTTCTAGGAAAAGAGCAAGGTTTGGAGGGACGCACAAGTATGACTCACAGAGAACTATAAAATGAGTGATGTTTAACATAGAGTTAGGCCCTATGTCAAATACTCGGAGGCCATAATGGCTAAGAAGTTCGCGAAAGAAGGGGTGACCCGGGGGACGAAATCCCTGGATCACGTGCTCAACAAAGCATATTACCTCGTTAGGTCCAGGGGTGGGCCGGGTCTCGTCACCCGGGACTCTCCAAAGGATATCCTCCTGAGAAGGGAGGACGCCAGACTCGGCAAGCTCATCTAGCTTCGCCTTGGTCACGGTGGACCGTGCCGAGTTGGCGGATATGGATTGAGTCGGCCTTGGCTTCGCCGGCTGTTTTCCCTTGTTCTTGGGTGCCATTTGTTCGGTCTGCAAAACACAAGGCAAAGTGTGCAGAACATGAGTGACTAAGACCCGGAAATTACGGGTTATCTGAGTATCAACGAGCAGCTACAGAGATTACAGGTTATCCGAGTATCAATGAGCAGCTACAGAGATTACAGGTTATCCGAGTATCAGTGAACAATTATGAAAGAGGGTTGATTGTTTGGTTAACTAGAGAGTAAATGAAAGGTCCGGAAATAGTGGATTATCCGGGTATCGAAGAACAACTATGGAGAATTTCTAACAGTCTGCATCTAGGCGAAGAAATTTGTGGAGAGATTTACGAGGAAACTTATGACCGTGAGTGATAGAATAGTGCTGCCAAGCCTAGTTTAAGTGATTGAGTGAGAAAAAGTAAGGCATGAGAGATCTAAATCGATGCAAGAAAGTAGCCTACGGGCGGACCTAGATCCAATCTAATTCGAGCGGAAAGCTTGAAGTTGAAATTCATGGAGGAAGAAATCTTACCGGCGTGATTTGAAGCAGGGCACGGCGGCGGCAGGGGCACAGTTGCGGTGCCCCTCTGGATCTCCCGGTGGGCAGCTCGGGGGCGCGACGGCGGAAGCTGACGGCGGCGCGGCATGAATCGAGGACGAGCGCAAATTGCGGCGGCTCGGTTCCTGCGGCGCGTCCGTGGGCTCCGTGGCGGCGCGGCTGCGAGCTCGAGTGAGAGAGCACCGGAGAGGAAGGAGATGGAGAGGAAATGGAACATTGGATTTAGGTTACCCCCTAGGGCACCTATTTATAGGTGCGGGTGGGGAAACCTAGGTTAAGTGAGCGGGAGCCAAAATTTTTGGGAGGGATACCCGTCCGGAAATTTTGGGATATGCGTTAAGTACCCGTGCGTGATATCCGGAAAGGATAGGGAGCAAATCACTCCCGCGATATCCGGACTAATTAACGAACAAATTGAGCCGGGTCTTCGGTGTTTTCCTTGGAATGTTGATCCGGGAAAGTGAAGATAGATTCGGAGAAAGCCGGGTTATTATATGGACCACTGGTGGAGTTAGGCCTAGCTGTTTATCAAAGCAACCTAACCCGGCCTCTATGAATTTGTATGTTGTTTATTTTTGCAGGGAATAGCGTGCGCTTCAAGGAGGATCCCATGAAGCCCAAGCTATTCTGGGGACTACTGATGGAGGGATGATAACTCGGTAGGCTAACGCCAAGGTGTAACTCGGCCCAAAGGGCGCTGCACAAGACCCGGCTTAGGGAAAAGGAGTTTCTAGAAGGCCCAAGAGTGTAGGCCTCGTAATCCGGATTGTGGGTTCCGATAAGGAAACTTAGGGTTTGTAAGCAGTGTCCGGGTAGGACTCCGAGTATGCCTTGGATAGTAAGTCAGGGGGTCCGGATATTATATAAGCCGGCCCCTAGGGTTAGATTAGACACGATCACAAGATATTCGAGTATCCTTTGTAACACGAGAGTTGAGATAATATATTCAGATCGGAGACTCGGCGACTTGATTGCCGGCTACCAGATCGCATATCACCATGGTTTCCCTTGAGCTAAACCCTCTCCCAAACACCAGAGTCGAATTGCCCCAAGACAAGTTACCCCTGGTAACGTCTGCCGTGATTATCCCACGAAAAAACCAGAGTATGTGGAGAAGCTTACTTTCAAGCCTCTCCCTCCTAAAGAGGGGAAGAAGATGAATAAGAAAATCATAATAATAATAATAATAATAATAATAATAATAATAATAATAATAATAATAATAATAGTAATAATAATAATAAGAAGAAGAAGAAGAAGAAGAAGAAGATGAGTCAAATGGGAGAGGTAACGGTATTTTCCCCTAAGCATGTTGCTCTATTATAGTTGTTTCTGATGAGTCTGAACTCGATGATTTTCATATGCCTGTTACTTATAGTAGTGATCATGATTGGGAAAATCAGACTACTTTTGATATTGATAATCTCTTTGGTACCAATTCTGAAAATAATGATGTTAATGATTTCTATACTATTAGTACTATCCATGTTCCTTCCAATGATGATATAAAAAGCTCTAGGCTTGTGGATGATTTGTTTGAAAATCCTTTTGCTACTGATGATTACATGTTTGATACATCCCCTTCTAGTAAAAATGATGGCATGTTTACAAATGAACACACTTTAGAAGATAACTATTCTATTTCTTATGATGATACTATGCCCCCAGTCTTTGATAACTATTATGAATAATACTATAACATAAGCTATGAGTACAATTATCCTCATGAAACTTGTCATAGTTATGGAGGGATTACCCAAAACCATCTCCCTAATATACAACTTGTCTATAATGTTCGAGTTATTTATGATGCTTACAATGATGAATATGATATTTTCAGTGCACCTACTATTGAGGTGAAAATTAATTATGATTACAATATGTCTCCTATATTTGATGATTATGGTGATGACAATAATAATGATAGGTACTTTGTTGAATTTGCTCCGACTACTATTAATGAGAATGAATATGCTTATGTGGAGAGTAATAATTCTTTTATGCATGTGGCTCATGATAAGAATGTTTTATGTGATAGTTATGTTGTTAATTTCATTCAAGAGGGAAACATGGTTTTATGTATCTCAATAATATTAAGTTTCCCCTCTTTATATTGAAAATTTTGAAGTTGCACTTAGTTTGTCTTCCAATGCTAGCCACTTTGTGCTTTATTGACTTGTTTTTCTATAAGATTGTTTTCATAGGAAGTGGTTTAGGCTTAAATTTGTTTTATGTTTCCTTATTGATGCTCTCTTTTGGTTCAATTCATATTTCTTATGTGAGCATCTTAAAAAATTATCATGCCTATCTTAATGGCTATACAGAAAAAGCCTTTGGCAGACAACCCATTATATTTTTGATTTTAGTTTCCTTTTGTTTTCTTTGAGTACCGGTAGTTCTTACCTTTGTGTAAACCTATTATTATCCTTTTTACGTCGTTTTTGTGCCAAGAGTATCCTCTAATAAGGAGGAAGTAAGATTTGGGGAAGTTGTTGTCCTGAAACAGATTCTTTGCAGCCACCAAAAATATTAATTCTCTTAGTCAGAACGTCGAATTGATCTGAACATTTTTGTGCAATTGCCCCAGGTTATTATCTAACTTTAGTTAGTTTTGCACTTTTTGATTTGAGCAACAGAAGATTTTGGGACAAATTGATCTTTACCTGTTGTTCTGTTTTGACATATTTCTACCAATATTTGCACTTGCCTCTTAATATATATTTTTTTGGTGTTCTTTTGAGGGGAAGAGCTTTAAAAGAAGTTGTGACAGTAGCTAATTTCTTAATGGGTGTTATACTTTTGTTGAACAGAATCAAAGTGGATATATTATTTTGATTACACTAACGTTGTTAATGAAGATTGTGTGAAGTTTTGTGGGGAGTGAGTTTTGAAGTGTAGGGAGAGAAGAATGATATGATGAGATGAAGGATGGACAAAATATCAATCTTAGGGATGCCGGGTTGCCCAAGGCATCCCCTTCTTCATCAACAAAAATATCAGGTCCTCTTTCGAGACACTATATTTTTATTGCTTCATATATTATGTTTTATTCTTGGAGCGTCATTTATTTTTGCTTTTAGTTTGTTTTGTTTTCTTTTCTGTAGTTTATGGTTGGATCCTACCATATTTTGTTGGAGGGTGACACGCTCTATTTTCATTGCTTAGAACACTCGAGTTTTCACTCTTATTGTTCTATGAATGTTCACTTTTTGCTAGTACCGCATTTAGCCCTTGTTTTCCACTCGTATTTTGTTTAGAACTTGTTGGTTTGCTTCAGTTATATATGATTATCTGTCTGGTCTTTGATGAGTATTATCTATGAGAGTTGTTTCAAGCAAGTTGATTGGTGTCGGAGAACACTAAAATATTTCATGCTTATAGTGGTGCATTGGAAAGCTTGTCTGGACAGTGGCTTAGACTTTAGCATGTCATGTTAGATGTTATTCTAATTATATGCTTAGTATTTTATGATGTAGCATGACTTTTCTCAAATATCTGAGAGTGCTTAATGTGCCATTGAAAGAAATCATGAATTTTTGTATCATATCGAAGCATAATATTGTGGTAATATCCTTCGAATGCTTTATTTGGTTGACTTGGCGCATGCTTACACCATGTTATGACTACAAACCAGTCACCTCTAGCCTCTATGATCATTTAATTTTTGACTTGTAATACCATTTATGCTTTGATTGATAATGTTTTTGTTGCTATGCATGATTATGACCATTATTGCTCTCTTAATTTGTAGCTCCTAGTCTTTTCCTAGCCTCCACATGTACTGAGTATGAGCTCTACTCATGCATCCAACTCCCAAAAACCAAAGTTTGACAAATGTGTCCACCATAACTACCTATATGTGGTATTTAACCGCCACTCCAAACTAAATTTCTCTTGTTCTACCTTTAAAACCTTCAAAATTATACCAGTTTTGTGCCCCTTTTTAGCTCATGAGAACGTAAATAGATAATATTTATCTCACTTGTTGATTGGACTTTACACACCTGGACTAGTGGCACATCCACTTATCCAAATTGATAGAAGAGCTGGCAACGGGGTGCCTAGCCCTAAACTTGGTTACTATAAATTCTCTTCACCCTCTTGCCTTTGATTTATCAGTTAAAGCATAATTGGGTAAATAAAAGAGAAGAGGGATGATCTACTGACCCCTGTAGCGTCCTTCAATGGGAGACGCTCTTGTAAAATCTAGTTGGCTTGCGACGTACCGTACTGTCTGTTTACCATTCATTGACATAAGCATAAACCTGTCAATTTTTTTTCAATACCTGTGTTTTAGTAAAATAAAAAGCTCTAGCAAATGAGTTAATCCCTGCTTCCATCTGTGAAGGGCCTTTTTTTACTTTTATGTTGAGTCTTCATATTCTAACTTTACCTACAATTAATAGAGCGTAGTTATCATTCTGAGTGTAATGTGCATCAGTCCCAAAGATTATTATTGATTGATTCATGATTATGTTATTACTTGTTCTCAAATTACTTGTATCTATTCTCCACTTCAACTTTGAAGGTGTCATGGAATTTATGTTTTGCTATCACTTTAAGAACAAGAGGAATACCACTTTGCTATGTTTTCTTTATGCTCGAAACAAACATATATCTTTCAGTAAATCATTATTCATGACCTTTTGTTTGTGTTACTTTTCATGTTGCAACATGGTTGCTAAGTTTCATTGTTAGAATTATGTCTATCATGCCTATGTTTAGACTAATTTTCTCTCAGCTTGCATTGCTTTTACATAACGTTGTTCAAGATTGTCTTAGCTGCATGTCACCTCAAAAATTATTTTGTTTTCACTTACCTACTCAAGGACGAGCAGCAGTTACCTACCTCAAAACGTATCTATAATTTTTGACGCTCCATGCTTGTTTTCTATCTAATACCTTTATGTTTTCACATGTTTTCCTTCATTTTTAGGATGTTATCTGGACTAACCTATTTACAAGATGCCACTATGCTATTTCCTATTTTCTGTTGTTTTTTTATTTCAGAAAAGTTATTCTCGAAATATTCTCGGAATTGGACGAATTAAAATCCGAGAGTCTTATTTTTTTACAACACATCAAGGGAGTGCAAAGGAGACCCGGAGGGGGGCAATGAGGTGGCCACACCACCTGCTGGCGCGCCCCCTGGCCGTGCCACCACATGGTGTGGGCCCCTCGGGCGCCCACCGACATCACCATTTCGCCTATTTATTCCCCCCTCCGATGCACAAACCCTAAAATATCAAGTCTCCATCCACGAAAAGTTCCGCACACCGACAAGTTTTGGGGGACAGAAATCTATGTTCGGGCACCCTGCCGGGACAGGGAAGTGCCCCCGGAGAAATCTCCATTGACTCCACCGCCATCTTTATCGTTGTTGCTGACTCCCATGATGAAGAGGGAGAGTTCTCCCCCGAGGCTGAGGGCTCTACTGGTAGCTATGTGTTTCATCTCTCTCTCCCATGGTGTGATCTTTATGTGACCATGAGCTTTTTAAGATAGTTTAATAAGTAGATGTTACTCTTCATCTATTATGCTACTCAAGTGGTTTTGTTAATGAGATCTCCGGAGACACCTTTGTCCCACGGTGTAAAGGTGGGATTGTGTGCACCGTGTGTGACTTATAATGATTTATATATTTTGTGTTGGATGACCCTATGAAACTGTGGTGTTTGTCTGGAACCATCTAGTGTACTCAAGGTGAAATTGTGGGGTTGCCTAGATGGGGAATGTGTCTTTAAGGTATGCTTTTGTAGCTCTATGCAATGAATTGGTGTTTGTTATCCAACCGGAGAGTGGTTTGGAGTAGCCTAGTGAAGAGAAGATATTTTTTCTTTCAGTTATGTTATTATTATTGAGAGTGTCCACTAGTGAAAGTACGATCCCTAGGCCTTGTTTCTAATCATTGAAACACTGTTTACAATCAGTTCTGCTACATGTTTGCTTGCTGCCATTTTTATTTCAGATTGCTACTATGACTTATAATCATCTATATTACTTGTATTTCACTGTCTCTTTGCCGAACTAGTGCACTTATACAAATAAAAATTGTATTAGGTGTGTTGGGTACATAAGAGACTTCTTGTATCGTAATTGCAGAGTTGATTGAGAGGGATATCTTTGAACTTTTCCTCCCTGAGTTCGATAAACCTTGGGTGACCCACCTAAGGGAAACTTGGTGCTGTTCTACAAACCTCTGCACTTGGAGGCCCAACACTGTCTACAAGAATAGAAGCGTGCGTAGACATCACTCCTCGACTGAGAAACTCTTTCTCAAGGAAGACACTGTTCCGAGTGACAAATAGATTGCCCTTGTCTCGGTTGTAGAAGTAGTACCCCAAGGTTTCCCTCGAATACCCCCACAAAAATACACTTATCTGACTTGGGTGTGAGCTTGTCCGACTGAAGTCACTTGACAGATGCTTCACGGTCCAAAATCTTAAGAAAAGACAAACTTGGCCTTTTGTCAATCCACATCTCATGTGGTGTCTTATCTAACTGACTGTGATGGTACTCTCTTTAATGTGAACGCTTTAGTTTCTAGAAAATAACCCCAAAATGTTAAAGGTATATCTGTCCGGCTCATCATTGATCGTACCATGTCCAACAAGGTCCGATTTCTCCGTTCTGATACACCATTCCTCTGCGGCGTGCCCGGCGGAGTGAGTTGAGGAACTATTCCACAAATCTTTAGATGGTCATCTAATCATGGCTCATGTACTCGCCTCCACGGTCCGACCATAGAAACTTTATTCTCTTGCCGAGTTGATTTTGTACCTCACTCTGGAATTCCTTGAATTTCTCAAAGTCTTCCGACTTGTGTTTCATTAAATAGATATATCCATACCTACTCAAATCATCAATGAAGGTAATGAAGTAATCATAACCACCTCTGGCTGTCGTGCTCATTGGACCACATACATCAAGAAGTATTGGTTCCAACAAGCCGGACACCCTTTCACAACTCCTTGCAAAAGGTGTCTTGGTCATTTTGCCGAGTAGGAATTATTCACATGTCTCGAACGACTCTAAGTCGATTGAAGTTAGAAGTACATCATCATGGAGCTTCTTCATGCGCTTCCAACTTATATGACCAAGCCGACAGTGCCAAAATTAAGTCATATTTAGATCATTTGGTTACAACCTTTTCACATTTATGTTATATACCGATTCACTATCAAGATTCAAAATAAATAACCCGTCTTGGACGAGTGCAAAGGCATGAAACGTATCCTTCAAATATAAAGAACAACCATAATTCTTAATATCCGAATCATAACCTTGTCTCGTCAAACATGAGGCGTAAATAATGTTTCGACTAAGCACTAGAATAAAATAACAATTATTAATCTCCATTAAGAATCCTAAAGGTGAATGAAATTGCATCGTGCCGACTTCCAACACAGCGACTCTCGCCTTTTTGCCGACCCGAATATCAAACTCTCCTCTCACTACGCTCCTAGTTCTTACCAATCCCTGTAACGAGTTGCATATGTGAATTACTTATCCGGTATCATATACCGAAGAACTGTTAGGAGCATCAGAAGATAAATGTCTATAACATTGCATACAAGGGTACCTGAGTTGGAAGTCACACCTCCACTCTTGGCTTGTCAGCCAAATACTTGTTGCAGTTCCTCTTCCGGTGGCCATCCTACTTGCAATAGAATGAATTGGATCCGGTTGTAGGAGATGGCTTAGTCCTTGAGGAAGCGCTCTGGACTGGGCCATGGGCGTTGCCTCCTGACTTATCCTTCTTCTTCTTGGTCCAAGAAATCTTCTTGAACTTAGCCTTATTCCGCACCATCAACACTTGACTGACTCCTTTATTGAGATTAGCCTCTGCCGTCTTGAGCATCCCATGTAATTTAGTGAGCTTTTTTATCATTACCATGCATGTGGTAGTTCGAAATAAATGTACCATACGCACTAGGAAAATACTTCGGAATTATATCAGTAGCGAACTCTTCGTTAATTGAGAAGCCTAGCCTATCCAGAGACTGCATGTAAGAAGTCATCTTGATTACATGCGGACTTAGTGGATCGCTGTCTTTGAGATTACATCCTAGAAAAGCCTGAGAGACATGATACCTCTTGGTCTTTGCCTGAGCGAACATACTTTTGAGGCTTTCAATCAATCGTAGGCCTCAACATTCTCGAATTGTTGCTGTAGCTCAGGTTCCATGTGTGCAAGCATAAGGCAGCTAATTTCCGTAGACTCATCTTTAGTCTTATGGTAGGCATTCATGACAGTGATTGTCGCATCATCATCAGGCTCATCTCGAAGTCGAGTGTACAGAACATGGTCTTTCTTGTCATGTTTGAGGACTATCCTCATATTACGGAACCAGTTGGTGAAATTAGTTGCATTAAGCTTATCTTTCTCTACGATTGACCTCGACGCAAAAGTGAACAATTGAGCAAGGTTGCTAGGTGCCATTGATCTACAACAGAAAATATGCAAAACACTTAAGACATGTATTCATAAAAGAGCAGGAATATTAAACTGTTTAATACTTATTCTCCCACTAGAACCAACACCTTTTTCATGGATGCTAAGTGATTCAAGATTCTAAATAAGCAAGCCGACTAGTGAGGTTTAGCATCAGCACTAGCCGTCAAGTGATCTAGGTAGGCAACACCTTGTCAATTTTATCCAATACGACTCCTCTTAGTTGGGTCACATCACATTCCCCGGCTCCCAACCTACCTCACCCTGAGCCCCACAACCGTTGTGATGGACTCCTGTAACTTACCAAGTGCTTCCGCTGTAAGAGTCCGACTCAAAACCATGTAACTGGAAAGAATTGGTAGCACCTCAATTTTATGATCACAATACCAAGAATGTCTAACTTGTGATGATGCAGCCCTCGCGGGGTGACCGACGAAAATTTCTTTGAGGGATTAATATCTACCAACTATCTAATAGAGGTAAAAAGAGACATAACAATAACACAAATAAAGCACTTATAATGTGAAATGGTATGGCTCTCTTCATGGCGATCTCCATCTCCACAAAGCTTGTAAGCCGACTCGTGCCAACTCTTCTCACGTGCCATGTTACTCCATGTAGCCTACTTGTACATCGACTTGCATGACATCCGGATTCTCCAAAACGCTACAATAGCTAGTAAATGAAAAATTACATGGAGATTCCGACATGAAGGTCGTTATACAATAAAATGACATCACCTAGGCTCCAGCCGGATGACAAAAACATGATACACAGATCAAGTATGGATTACACAAATCACATGCACATAAGCCATACCATTCACGACATCCTCCAAAACCAAGTTATGCATAGAAACGATATCTACCATCGTTTTGAAACTCGTAACGACATCTAAGCCGCTACGACAAGACGAAGCCGACGGTCCGATCTGCATTCTAGACATCAATTTCTTCATCGGATTAAACACTTTTACCCAAATCTGATCCGTATTCCGATTTGACCAAACTCTTTGATCTTCGATCACCGCAACCGGAGTCACGGTTTACCCCGATAGCGGAACCGACAAGTAGGGGTATGTTGTTCCACGAACTTAGCAGTATGATCACGAAAACTAGATCATCCATTAACCCCCGAGTACGATTGATCCAGTCAACCTTGTACAAATCTGATCTATCTCATAGAACGACCACCAAAACAACAATTAGATCCAATCTAATGCCAACTACATATAACATATATGCATATCACGAGCGTAAAACCAGAAGCTACCGTTCTGATCTCACTGTAGGAACGCGTAGAGATAAACAAAAAAAAAATTTACGTGGAATTCCAAAGATCTAGCCGAGGTAGAAGGCCACGAGGATTACCACTACACGCGCAGGGTGCGGATTATCGAAGAAGCACGTCGATGCAGTGTAGTCCCACGATCTGATCTAGCCGATCCAATCCCGCGATCGTCGAAGTGCTGAACATACAACACCTCTGTCGGCATCCACACGTACGAGGAGGATCTCCTATGATGTACTGCTAGGTCCGGTGCGGCAGCTATACTTAGTGGGGCCAGGGTTCCTAACGCATGGGGGTGGAAACTTGTGCCCGTTGGGCAACCTGCGCACCTCTTTATATAGCGAGTGGGAGTGGACTGCACAACTCTTGTGGACCATTCAGTCCATGAGTCCAACTCACTAATTCAGTCCATTTCCGGTTTGGGTCCAACCCGACCAATATACTTGCTCCCGCTCTCAAGTGTGCGACCGTGTAGGCTCATGGCGACTTGGACACAATTGGAGTTCGACTCTCAATCGATCAAGCGGTAGCGGCTCCTAGCAGAACGTGCCGACTCTCAAGTGCCATAGACTCATGACGACATACCTTTCAATGTGACTTTCATCTGAGTCCCTTTTGCCTTATGATATACCTTGTCGAACTATTGGTGAATTATCCTCATCCCTTAAATAGCTCAACTCTCTTCTCGGTCTGTGATATATGATTCATCTGACTAACTCTTAGTCAATTGATGGGTTAGCACTTAGTAGAGTCGCGCATGGACATGCTTTGAGAATCATAATCACTCGATAGTTGGAGGAGCAAAATCCTATCTTGATTATCTACATCACACAACTTGCTTCTCGTTCGACCCGAACCAAGTCTAAGGATTACATTGATTGAGACATGCAAATGACGACTTACTCGTTGCATCTTAATATGGGTCAGTCCGACTTGCTAAACTCTTTAGTCGAGTCTTTGAAAGGTGGAATGACATCGTCATGCACATGACAAGTGGAACCGAGTCATCAGCCAACATTCACATTAGTCTAGGTTGTATTTCCAGCACAACCTCAATGACCAAGGACAATTTAGTATGAACAACATGAATACATAGTTCCACAATCAAATCACATATTCAATGATATATATCAGATGATCAAAACAAGGAAAACTTAGTAACTTTATGAATACATTGGGAATTCCATCATACATGATTGCCTCTAGGGCATATTCCCAACAGTGACCTAGATCTACACTTTCACAAAGCAATTTGATTTCCCTTAATTTCATTGTGGAAACTTGTTACTCTTTGGGTTGGTTGGAACCCTAGGATCTTTTGGTCCTTTGTGGCTTTGGTAGACACGAAGATATTGTCAGGAGCCACCAATTTAGTGTGGTGTGTGACCCGTCCTGAAGCATCGAGGGTGGCTCGAAGGATATGGTGAGGACCTTCTAAGTTGTGAAGGGTGCCTCATCCTTGTGAAGGTTCTATTTGTCAACTTCAACGGAAACATAGTTGTTTGTGTCCCTCCACTTTGGTGGTAGGACACCAACGAGATACGGTGTGCTATTTGACGGGTATTTCGTGTTTCACTTTGGTGAACACCGTGCCGCTCCAACAGAGACTAACTTCCTTTAGAAAGTGAACTTCAGCATAAATCTCCACGTCATTATGGTAGATTATCTCTCAACTTATCTTTACTTATTTTTACTAGCTTACTTGCTTACCGATCAAGTGCTAGTAGTCTTTTGCTCATCATATAGCTTTGTCCATATAGTTTCATAATCTAGACAATCTATATTTGAGCAATCCTAAATTGAAAAAGAAAGTAAAAAATTTACTTGCCAGTTCACCCCCCCCCCCCCCCGCCCCTCTGGTCAACATCTTCGACCCTTTCACTCTAGACCCCAAATAACAGTCTCCTCCAAAATCCTCCACCAAATTCTAAATCGCCTTCTCTTACATGTTCTATAGATCTTGTTGATCAATATCTGCAAACTCAACCTCCCAATTCACAATTGTATCTCTCTTAATGTTCTGCACGCTATCATGAACTAGCTTGACCTTTGATGGAAAGAATTTGACTGTCAATTCGAAGATCCACGCAATGTTAGCATCATCCCGCATTCTAGTCAATGGCGGGTTGTGTGACCTTACGAAAACGGACGAGACCCTAATCGAATTCAAATTAGATTGGAGAGATACGCATTGAAGATTTGAAGTTGTCTCTAGCGGCTCCATATCATTCAACCCACCCGGGACCACCCCCACACAATTTAGGATGGAAATAGAGGCGATGCGGTCAGATCTAAATTGACTCGAAGGGGAAAGAGAATGGGACTACGGTTGCGAATTCACTCGCCAAAGGGGAATTCGGGGCGAGAATGTAAACTCCTTCGCCACAGAGAGTGAAAGCTCCACCACCGCCCGAGAAGAAGAAGCAGAGAGCAGGGTCCAATAGATTTCAGTCGGGTAAGGTTCACTCGATGTGGTGGCAAAGAAGTGGGACCCATCTGTTCGAAGCAATAGCTGCCAGCCTTAGCATATACTCACTAAAGATGGAGATGCATGCTTTATCGCCTAGGTCGGCTATTATCTATTTCTGCGCAAAGAAATGTCGCACGAGAGCTATTTTTTTGAACGACGTTGCGTTCCTTCTGTTAGTGGGGAGAAACGTCTCACATGAGCTATTGCCACAAATACTGGGGCGATTTTGGCATACGATGACCGAATTTCTCCCCCGCAATTTCTGAGCTCGCACTACTCCACCCTGCACGAGCCGGACGCGTTGTTCATCGTCCTCGCACGTCTGGTGCCAGACTACACGAAAACTGCCGATTCAGTTGTTCCCAACGGGTCAGGCCCAAGACTGCTTTGAGGAGTGTGCAGCCCAAAATTTAGACTGCGCGGTAGCAAACAAGCTGCCCATCTTTGCAGCTGGCGGATCAGACTAAAGGTGATGTAGACTATCAAACGCGCTCTTAACTTCTTCCTCTGCGCAGCACACCAGCCAGCGAAACATCTGCATCAGATACGATAAGGATCGTGCTGTAGGAGTATTAGTCTGCCAGAATAAAAAAAAATCAACCGAGAGCTTTCAAAACATTACAGCACTTGTTTTATGCCTCTTGGATTGGGACGTACTCCGTAGTTGGAATATTTTTCCTTCTTTTGAACAAGATAGTTAGAAATTGGGGGAGCACAATCTTGCTTGGCCAGGAAAGTCCAAGTGACAAAGACGCTATGAAAGACCAGTCCTAGTTGTTTAGCATGAGAAATTGGGGGATCGCGATATGGATTGACCGGGAAAGTCCAAGTGGCCGACGGAGATGCACATGATGAATCTATGACCCGGTCCAGTTTAGCATAAGAATCGCCTTCCAACAACATTAAAGAGAATGTTTGTTTTAATCTAAAAAAAAAATTATCTATCAAATTATTTTTAATTGGCTTGTGCAACTAACAAGACTAGCAAGAGTTGGCACTCTTGATAGCGTTGTTGCGGGTGTAAGCGAAATTTTCGTCTTGCAAAGCATGTACTCCCTCCGTCGCAAAATACAAGGCACGCTATTTTTTATACTTGCAGTCTTGTTGCTTAATGCAGACTCCTACAGGAAGTACTGCGTGCAGGCACGCCTCCCTCTCTCAGCCACCATTGGCCGCCCCATCTCCATTGCCAGGTCCGATGACATCGTCCTTCTATTTTTCTGATCCGCCATTATTCCCCAACGCTAACAACGTCTCTGTATCTGGAACTAGATGCGGGTCAACGATATGCTCACCCAAGAGCAGGCCATGGATATGGATGAGGGGCCTTTGTAGGGGTGCGGCTAGGCGGACATCAATGGCATAATGAGTACTCTCTTCGTTTCAAAATAAGTGTAGTTGAACTGGATATTTCTAATTTTAAAATACATCTCGATACATCATCTAAAGAGACATTTATTTTGAGACCGAGAAAATAATAAGGATTTTTTAGAAATGGGAGCCTGGGCCCCGGCCTCTGCATCAAAACGATACACACAGCCGGTTTTTTATTAAGAGAAATAAGAATCCAACAAGAGTAACCAATACAGTTCACGGATCACTCAAGGTGGCTACAAAGATCAGCCACGAGAAAATACAAAGAATCAAACTAGGCATCAATCCTTCTTGCATTAAGCCACCCACCCTGGCCGAAGATAGCCCGAACGACCGCCAGCAGCCGTGCACATCCTGAATCCATAGGTCCTCGCTGATCTGCAGTCAGGAGGAAAGACCATATCTGTATAGAATAGACCGCCTTGTTTACAACCTGCAAAAAGTGAACATTGTCTTTTTTATTAAACACAACATCATTGCGGGAGTTCCAAATTGCCCAGAGGAAAGCAGCAACACCAATTCGAATTCGTGCCTTTGTTTTCCTGTCTATGCCATTTAGCCACCTCCCAAACATATGCACAATGCTAGTAGGTGGATAAATGCTAAAGGTGAAATGAACCAACCGCCAAATATCACGAGCAAAATGGCAAGAAATAAATAAATGCTCAACAGACTCATCAGAATCACAAAAAACGCATTTTTTGCATCCGTTCCAATTTCTATTAATCAAATTATCTTTAGTCAAAATTACTTTCCTGTTAAGGAATCACAAGAAGATTTTAATTTTGAGGGGTATTTTCAGTTTCCACAAATATTTCCGCAAAAATCTTGTGGAACCATGTAATAAATCCGCATAGAAAGACTTAACAGAAAAAGATCCATCTGCTGTCAGATTCCAACGGAACGAATCTGCAACATTAGTGAGAGACACTGACATTAACCTCTCAACAAGGTGCAACCAAAGTTCCCTCCTGACTCCTGTAATATTCCGCCGGAACCAAACATTTAGAGGATTATGAGCGAGAACATCAGCCACCGTAACATGTTTATGGGAGACAATATTACATAACGACGGGTACGCTTGTGATAACGGTTCATCACCACGTATCCTCCCAAAAGCGAAAGAAAATAATAAGGATGTCGGCATGCATTCGGAATTTCGAGATTTGGTAAAGAGAAATGGGGCATTTATGCCATTTACCCTATTTGTTCCGCCAATGATGTGCACTAAGGCGCAGGGCCGTCATGGGAGACGGAGCTCGTCGGTATTCCTCGCGTGGTGCCATCCTGTATTTAGCTTCTTAACTTCGCCCTTTGCTGGTCGTTCTCGCGTCGACACCAAGGTTTTATTACCGGTAGAAAAAAAAATCCGAGGGGGTCGGGATTTCTGTTTACCGCGGTTACCGGACAAATTTGAAAACCAAAATTCAAAAATGCAAAAAAAAATTGTTCCAAATATGACCTATTTACCGAGAGTTTTCGTTAAAATCCAAAATTTTCGCACAAAATTGGTTTTTTTTGTCCGGTAAGACCATTTCCCGGGGGTCCGGATTTCCCGACCGGTAACCAAAACCCTGGTGGAGACAGAGCTTGTTGGTCGTCGGTCGTCCTCACGTGGATAGTTAGAAATTGGGGGAGCAGACGACTATGGATTGGTCGGGAAAGTCCAAGTGACAAAGAAGCCATGAAAGATCAGTCTAGTTGTTTCTGCAGTTAATTCGATTGCTTGTCTTTAGTAGTCGACGTAAGTTTCGGACCACTTTCCTTGAAATATTGTGGTCTGTTTGAGAAATCTGAAAATCCAAAGAAAAATAAATATCATCCTTGTAAGAGGAGGGTTTTTTGGTGGTGGAGGAAAAGGCCTCAGAAGTTGCCTAGGCGACCTGGAGGCTATGGTTTCTCACAAGGAAAAATAGGGGAGAACTTCACTTTTCACTGCAACGAACGGCGTACACCTTACACACTTTTCAGTTCCACTTCCATCTAGCTTGTTACAACTTGCAAGCTATAGCCATGGATGCGAAGCGGCATCCGTGCATCCTTGTGTGCGTGTGCCTCATCCTCTCCCTTGGCCCAAACCTTAGCGCTTTCTGTACAGCTCAGGCGCAGTCGTTCGTCTACTCTGGCTTCACCGCCGCGGACATCACCCTCGACGGCGTCGCCATGGTCCGACCAGACGGTCTCCTCCAGCTGACCAACATCTCTGATGTAAGAGGCTACGCGTTCCACCGGGATCCTGTGCTTCTCCGCAAGTCCCCTAGTGGCGCGGTGTGGTCCTTCTCGGTCTCTTTGGTGTTCGGCGTCCAGTCGGAATTCGTCGACTCAAGCGTCGACGGCATGACTTTCTTCTTCGCCGCCACGAAAAACTTCTCCGGCACCTTCTCGGGCGGTTTTCTAGGCCTCTTCAACGACTCAACGGATGGCAGCCCCGACAACCACATTTTCGCGGTTGAGATCGATACTTTCAAGAACGGGGAGTTCATGGACATGGACAGCAATCATATTGGCATCGACATTAACAGCCTTTTCTCCATACAAGCTCACACGGCTGGTTTCTACGATGACAACACTGGTATATTCACCAACTTAACACTGAATAGTGGGGAGCCAATGCAATTATGGGTCGAATATGATGCACAGACCACACAGGTCAATTCAACCTTGGCTCCTCTTGGTGCGGCCAAACCTCGGAAGCCATTGTTCTCAACCACCACCAACCTCTCCGATGTGCTCAAGGAACCATCTTACATGGGTTTGTCGGGTTCGACCGGCCCAATCAACACGCAATACTATGTGCTTGGTTGGAGCTTTGGCATGGATGGCCCGGCTCCAGCCATCAACATCACAAATCTGCCAAAGCTTCCGCATGGTCATCATCAGAAGGCTCGATCCAAGGTCCTAGAGATTGTCCTTCCGATAGGCACCGGGATGTTTATCGCCCTTGTCGGAACTGCTATCGTCCTTATCATCGGAAGGCGGCTAAGGTACGCCGAACTACTTGAGGATTGGGAGAAGGAGTTTGGGCCACATCGATTCACATACAAGGATTTGTACATTGCCACGGAAGGATTCAAGAATCAACGCCTACTAGGCGCAGGAGGTTTTGGGAAAGTGTACAAAGGAATACTTCCAACATCCAAATTGGAAGTAGCCGTGAAGAAACTATCCCACGAGTCCGGGCAAGGAATGAAGGAGTTCATCGCGGAGGTCGTTAGCATTGGACGCCTTCGGCACCGCTACCTTGTGCAGTTGCTTGGCTATTGTCGGCGTAAAGACGAGCTAATTCTCGTGTATGAGTACATGCCGAATGGCAGCCTTGATAAATATCTGCATTGCGAAGAGGATATGCCCACACTAGATTGGAAACAGAGGTTTGGGATCATACGAGGGGTTGCGTGTGGCTTGTTATATCTACACGAGAAATGGGAGAAGGTCGTCATACACAGAGATATAAAAGCAAGCAATGTGCTCCTCGATGGTGAAATGAACGGACGCCTCGGTGATTTTGGTCTCGCCAGGCTCTATGATCATGGTACCGACCTACAAACCACGCATGTCGTCGGCACCATGGGTTATCTAGCGCCTGAGTTGCTGCGCATGGGCAAGGCTTCTCCTCTTACGGATGTGTTTGCCTTTGGCACATTCCTTCTTGAGGTTGCATGTGGACAAAGGCCAATCAAGCAAGACTCACAAGATAGCCAAATCATGCTCGTCGATTGGGTACTTGAGCATTGGCAAAGTGGGTCGCTCATACACGCAATGGATAAAAGGCTCCAAAGCAACTATGACAATGACGAGGCCAACATGGTGCTCAAGCTTGGTCTCTTGTGCTTGCATCCGTTGTCTACTGCAAGACCTACTATGAGACAGGTCATGGAGTACCTTGATGGAGATATGGCACTACCAGAGCTGGCACAACCACATTTCAATGTGAACATGATGTCCATGATGAAAAGCAGAGGATTTCTCCCATCCAGCCTATCGTATCCAGACCTATCAACAAGCATCGGCACGTTTTCTGATTTGTCGGGAGGGCGATGATATATTGACATAGGCGATGTTTCATACATGTTTGTACCTAATACGTGTACGCGGTGTCTGGTTATAGTTGGACTTATAATTACACAGTAGGCTATGTGTCGGAGTCGAACACTTGTAAGCTGGACCTGATATATAAAAGTACCGCGGGCAGGAGGCCGGGCCGGCGCCCGTGGCAGGGGTGTCCGGGCTGGAGTGGCCTTCGCGACAGCGATGTGTCTGACATCTTGGCAGGTTTCGACGCTAATATGATTAGTACATGGGAGGAAGGCCCCGTTAAACATGCCCCGTGTGGATGTAGGTTTTGAACGTCGAAGCGTGTTACCAAATCTCAACGCCGTTGCTATGATTGCTTGTCCTTGGTTTTTCGATATGAGCGCACAATAACAAGTGGTTTCAGAGCGCGTTTTGAGGATACACTCTGATCTAGAGGAAGACCGATAAAGACAATGCGCCCGGTGATTGTGCTCCGCATGATTTTTTTTTGCTCCCGTCGTAGATCATGTGAAAAGCAATCGAAATCAGCAGTAGCATGCGGATCGGATCTCAATGCAGCAGTTGGCACATCCGAAGAGGCGGTGTAGCCCATCAGCGGCCCGCACGATAGGGTGAGTAAGATCTGATCCATTGATCACGGGTACTCCACGGAGGAGTGCATATCTAGTGATACCACATTTCATATGATACAATGATACCATTTCTCAAAATTCAAAATTGCAAGTCAAAGTTCCAAAATAAATTTGTGGGTGTTCACAGGATGTGTGTTTACTATCCCTAGAATTTACAAAACCAAATTCGAAACATACTCAGAAAAACCAAAAAAAAAAAAAAAAGACAAATCCACCATGAGTAGTGTTAGAAAGATAAAAACACAAAATCACATTATTCACATTGCAATTTGCAAGAAGGTCAAATCCTAGAATTTGATGAATATTTGTTTTTATGGAAAAATTTCATGAATTTATCGTTTCTTTTCTCTCATTATAAGTTGAGGCGATAAAGATCAGCATACTGAACCTCCAATTTGCAGTCTAACTTTTTTTTTCATGAATTTGCTGTATAGCTCGGTGCTGTGTATTTGAAAATAAGCAACTCAACATATTAAAACCCTAACCACGAACAACTCAAGATATTCTGTAGCATAAGGAAATTAACACTCAAGCATTACAGCAGATCAAGGGGAAATTAATACTCAAGCGTGACAGCACATCCTCTTTGATGGAGGACCAAAATTTCGATCAATTCCAACAATTCTTTAGCACCGTGAAAACTATACTCCAGCATGACAGAAGATCAATGCAAGATTTCGTTTAGAAGCACTCTATCATGCATTGAATTAATTGTTGTAGCAGGGAGGGTTACAACTTACAAACAAGAGGAAGTGACGATGCGGTGACAAACCAGAAGCAGCAGCATCACATCCTATGATCTGAAAATACTTTCTTCTTCAGACAACAAAAACCCTAAGGCTTCGTTCGGTTTAAAGGCTACTCATCCCTGCAGGGAACCGATCCCCGCATGAATTGGGTGATCCACACATGTCACCCGAACCCCCAACAATCCCCTGTCATCGATTCCACCAATCCCCACAGGGAAATTGTTTGTTCGGTTAATCCCCACAGGCCACAGTGAAAACTGAATATCAGCATTTTTTGACAAATAGTATACACGTAACAATATCACTCGCATCGATGCCGTCATAAACATGGACCTACGGGACATCGATGCCAATCATGTCGGCATCGAGATCAACGGTGTCATCTCCAACCAGGCTTCTACGATGGCTTCAACAACTTGAACCTCACCGGTAGGGAGGGGTTGCAGCTCTGGATCGATTACGGCGGGGAGTCGGAACGAATGATCAACTTGACGATGTCTCCATTGGGAATGGCCAAACCAGCAAGGCCACTTCTCTCGGCCTTCTACGACCTCTCAATAGTGCTCACGGAGGACGCTTACCTTGGCTTGGGTAAAGGTTCTATAGGAGGTAAAGGATCTATAGGAGGTTCACAGGGGAGAATAAAATCTTGGGAATAATAGTATTAGTTGGGTGCAGACAGGCTGTGGGCTCCTCAAAAGATAAGCTTAGGCATGGTGCACCTTGAGGAGAAGAAGGCAGAGGAGGGTTGAAAAGGCAGAGTTTGAGGTAGTTGTGATGGTTTGGATAGGGCTCCATAGGTTAAAAATCAAAAAAGACAAACCACGTGAGGGTTGGAGAATTGATTTTGATGAACACATTTATTTTCATTCTAAATCTAGATATTTGGTAGCTCTTCTGAACCGGGAAATACTCACGAATGGCACTAGATCAACATGAACATTCACTCATTCGTTGAATTGTTTGATGGACAAATCACATTCGCCCATTGAATTGATGTACTCCCTCCGATCCATATTAATAGGTCCTAAAGTGGATGTATGTAGCACTAAAACATGTCTAAATACATCCACTTCACCACCTATTAATATGGATCGGAGGGAGTACTAGCAGGATTGCAACTTACAAGATGAGACAAGATAGAGGAACCAAACTGAAAACCGAAATAGTGGACATGGGTACTCTTCAGAGTTCAGACAAAGCCCCTGACAGTCCTCTTGACAAACCTCCACAGATCGTCGTCCTCGCTGTCAGAAGAAATACACGTGTCTCTGAACAACAGCCTCGGCATCTGGGCGCTTGGGAGCAGCGTTAGCAGGGCTTGGTGGAATTCGGCAGCGAAGCCAGGAGGGCCGGGGGCTTTTCCTGGACTAACATGTTGATTGGCAAACCTGATACCTCGATGTTGCCAAACTATCTAGGCTCTGCTACTTGCTTCCCCAATTCCATGAACAGTATAGTTGATACTGTGTTAAGTCAGTATGTAATGGCCGAAAGGTATCATCCAAATTGTTTGCAAAAAGGTCAAATCCTGGAATTTGACGAAT